>JAQQSW010018984.1:0-11137 GCA_028646575.1 Pseudocheirus occidentalis | reverse complement strand
CTCTCTCTCTCTCTCAGCTGGCTTCAGTCTCCATGAATCTTCCTTCACTGAGAAGCCACATTCCAATTCTGTTTCTCTGTCTCTAGAATTCTTCTTTATATAAAGCACTGGCTTCCTGTATCAGCCAATAGCCTTCTTCCACATCAACAGGGGAGTTCATGCCTTCTCAACAATGGACAGGGTTCACACCTTCCATACTTAGCCCTAAGTTACTAAGTGCTAAGTATCTGATAAACTGAGTATTATCACACTTTTCCAGCTCAGTTTGTAGATGAGGAAACTGAGGCAAACAGGGTGCAATGACTTCCCCAGGGTCATATAGCTAGTAATTGTCTGCAGCTAGATTTTAACTTGGGAAAATGAGTTTTCCTGACTCCAGGCCTAGTGCTCTGTCCATTGCACCACCTAGTGCCCCAATGTTTGCTGTTTCCTTCTCCAGTGGATTGAGACAAACAGAGGTTAAGTATCTTGCCTAGAATCACACAGCTAGTAAGTTTTTGATGCTAGATTTGAACTCAGATTTAAATCTTGCCGCCAGACCCAGTGCTTCAAGCATCATTTCAAATCAGATTCATTTAAGTTTTCATTCTTTGTTTGTACCAAATTCAGAACTCTCTTACTTTCCATCACTTACATGAAAACTGCATATTTTCTAAATGTACCCTCTTTGAATCATTCCGCATCCATTTTTGGAAGTCTGCCATCATAGTGCAGAAAACATGAACTGTGGCTCTAGTGAGGTTTCTAATATGAAGACATAAAAAAACTTACTCTAAAAAAACCCAGAGTGATAGTTTGAAAGCAGAACTTATACTCTTCCAACTGAAAACACATACACTGTGGTTCTTTCAAGTGCCTTTGGAAAATCATCTGGAAGACATTGACATATCCATTATAAATCACAGACCTAAGCCCTTCCTTTTTCCCCACCAAATGAAAGCTGTGATATGGAGAATGAAGAAGCTTACTTTGTAGGCAGAGTGCCTTAGGGTCTATTTCTTGCTGTCTCAGCTGTTTGATGCCGGGCAAATGGCTTCACTTTGGGGACACACTCTCCTTTTCTGTAAAATGGAGAGTTTGGATTATGTTACTCCTTCCAGGGTCAAATCTGTAACTCTTTATACTAAGCACCTCACAAAAAAAGATCGTCAGAATATTATTTGATATAAGATTACATAACCACATAGCCTTCCTAGGTCTTAATATATAATTCAATTCAGCAATAATTTCTTAAGTGTCTACTGTTGTGCAAGGCACTGTGTGAGGCTCTGAAGATTGTAAGTTGTTTATTTTCATTGTGATTGAGGTGAGTCTAAAATAAATCTACATATTAAAACATCATACAAATTTACTTACCATCTCACCTTTTCTGAATATTCAAATGATATATTTATAGGGGAAAAATGGAAATACTTTCTAACAAGTACACCTGTGTTTGGATTGTCCCAATTATTTTTTTAAGTAAGTATAATTTTAATGATGCTTTGAAAGTGAAACACATGAACTTGCAAAAAGAGAATCATAAACATACAAACTCCTCCAACAGGTAAACATACCTCAGTCTCTTGGGGAGTTGAAGGAGAAAGAGAGATTAGATTCCTAGTTTTATCTCAGTTTCTAAAGAGCACAGCCCTAGTTCCAACCTCAAAATATCCCTCTGCTTGAAATCTCAGGCACCATGGCTTCTACAGACTTTCCTGCCAAGGCTGGGCTGGCATAATCCTAGCTCCAAGGTTGAAATGTCTTCAAGTCCTGGGTCCTTTGAAATCACCAGCACCTGAGAGTGAGGACAAACAACACAAAACACACATACATACACACACACACACACATTCCTCCAGGCAAGTCCTGTCCCTTTCACCAGTTCAGTTCATGCTGAAGGGTGCAGCCAAAAGATGGCAGAAAAGTGCAGGCAGGCTTAGTTTTGCTACTTTCATTCATTCATTTATTCATTCATTTATTTATTTTTGCTTTTTGGAGGGAAGTTTGGGTTAAATGACTTGCTCAAAGTCACACGGCTAGTAAGTGTGTCAAGTGTCTGAGGCTGGATTTGAACTCAGGTCCTCCTGACTCCAGGGCCATCCCTCTAATTCACTGTGCCATGTAGCTGCCCCTGTTTTGCTACTTTTAAAGAAGAAGGTAACTGATCAAGGGAGGCCCACCCAACCCCTTCACCCACATGGTAGCAGCAAGATGGGTTCCACGTTAACTAAACTGGACATGCTTAAAAGGTCCCTTAGGGTCATCTCCATGAGTCAAACAGGGCATGCCCAGAGCAACTCGTGTTACACGTTTCCATTTGTTTGAAATTTGCTATCTTTTTTTTTTTGCACTGGGATACAAAGGCAAAAGAAATAGTCTTTGTCAGGCTAGGTGTTTTGCTTTTTGGTTCAGAAATTATGATCCATAAAATATTAGAATAAGAAGCAAATAGTCTTTCAAATGGACCCCCAAATAGAAGTGGTTCTATTTGCTTCTACAAACATACTAGTTGTGTCTTCTAAAACTAGGCAAACATTTAACATGCAGAATATTTAAAACTTTGGTGTAGCCTAAAGAATTCTGGTGTAGCCAAAAGAATCCCATGTAAAAAATGTTCTTAAGCTTTGAAGACTTAGATCTTGAAAAACTGTAATCACCATTGATTGTCCTTCCTTCTACATGCAAAATGTTTGCTCTCACAATTAGAAGTTAGGAGACTAAAAACAGTTTTCTCAGTTTATGTTCCTTTAAAAATAATATATGCAGTTTTCATCTTCCTGTATTATTTTAAAAGAAAATTAATCAGTCTGGTAAGCAATCATTATAATAGTTTTATATCATAATAAATCATGACACCAACCTGAGTTGTGATAACAGGTATGAATAATGACTTTTCTCTGAAAACCTTGAAAGCATTCCTAAGTAGAAAGTTATTATAGCATTTCAAAAATGGTTTATTTCTCCTACATGATCTTTCCTAGCAAATAGAAGACAAAGAGGCAGAGAAGTATAGCATTCATTCATTCATTCGGTGATATAATGAGATTTATTTAGTACTTGCTCTGTGTGCACTGTGGTAGCCTCTAGAGATGTAAAACCAAGAATGAAAAAGGCCCTGCCTTCAAGAGGCATATACTAGAAAGACTATTGAATCAGGAAATGAAATGCCTCTATCTGCCGTTCAGCTCTACTACTTTCTAATTGTATTACCTTAAGCAAATCACTTCATTTTTATGGGCCTCAGATTCTTTATCTGTAAAATAAAGGAGCTAGACCAGATGACCTCTAAAATATCTTCTAGCTCTTATGCTGTGGTCCCATTTAGCAGGCGGAACAACAACAACAAAAAGAATTAACATTTTATTTGGCATAGTAGCACATAATTTAACAGCCTTCCTAAATTTGGGGCTATAATACAGTGCAGCCAAAATGTATCAAATGCCTACTCTGTGCAAGGCCCTGAGGTACTATAATGGAATTAATGATTGTAAGTTATTTACCTTCATTATAACTGAGATCAAAGAACATTAGAATAAACCTATGTGTGTTAGAGAGAATTAGATAAAATAACACTCAAGTGAATTATTTCTTAATAGCCATGTTGAATTTGTATGAAAACAAATTAAAATATGTCTTAATGTTGAGACAACTGGGTGATTCCATGGAGAGGGCACTGGATCAGTCTTAGACACTTACTAGCTGTGTGACCCTGGGCAAGTCACTTAACCTTGATCTGCTTTAATTTCCTCAACTGTAAAATGGAGGTAATAAATAACCCTTAAGACCCAGAGTTGTTGTAAAGATCAAATAAGATAATTTTTGCAAACCTTACAATGCTTTATAAATGCTAGCTAGCTAGTTAGCTAGCTAGTAATAGCAGCTAGTAGCATTAGTAGCTAGTAGTAGTAGTAGTAGTAGTAGTAGCAGTTGTATTAATGCCTGTATGTTACATAGTTCTGAAGCAGAAGGGAACATGAACAACACATTGTTGACTTCCCTAAGATGAGAAGAAACGGGACTTTGAATACAATATTACTTCTAACACCTATAACAATATCATGTAGACATTGGCATAATTTATTACATTGTTATTAAGTGATACTGGAGTTCAGGACTGCAGGAAATTATTCACTAGCGCCTGCTAGTTTTAGCAATAAACAAAAGGAAGATAAAAAGATATACAGGATGTCCCAAAAGTCTTAGTGCAATTGTACGTTTTTAATTCCTCCTATTGTCTTTTTTTCTTTCTCTTCTAGGCATGAATCACGGCAGCATAAGGGGAAAAAAACCTAGCATATAAAGGTTGTTGTTGTTCAGTCATCTCAGTTGGGTCCATCTCTTTGTGACCTCATTTGGGGTTTTCTTGGCAAAGATACTGGAGAGTTTGCCATTTCTTTCTCCAGTTCATTTTACAGATGAGGAAACTGAAGCAAACAGGGTTAAGTGACTTCCCCAGCCTTATACAAGTAGTAAGTATCTGACGCCAGATTTGGACTCAGGAAGACTAGTCTTCCTGACTCCATGCCCAGTTTTCTATCCACTTGACCATCTAACTACCCTCTTCCCTGCCCCAGGATAGAAAGATAAAAAGGAAATTATAATTGTAATTGTGTTTATTTATACTATTAATTAGCTCTATTTTATTTAGGCTTCTTTTATCATCACGAGCCCTACTTATTTCAACCAAACAGAAACCAGGCTGATGGAACTGTAGAGATTTTTTTTTCATTTTAGTGCTAATTTTTTTTACTAGAGAGGAAAATTTCACAGTGGTATTTGGCAATAGAATTATATTTATTTTGGTAAACTAGGTAGGACCCCTGGGTATCACCTCTATAATTTAGAAAATTCCTTCTCAAACTATATTGAAATTAAATCCATTTTAACTATATAAGGTTAATAGCAATTCCATGATGTATGTGTTGTGTAAAATCCATTATGTATACAGATTTAGCCACAGAAGATAATTGATTAACCTAGGATTGTGCTATATAATGAGTTGGTGTCAAATCTGATTTTGTTCCTCGGACCAAAAAAGAAAAAGTGAGGTTTTAGCATTTCCTGCACTCCACTCCAACACAGACCACCAGCTAAGACACTACCTCCTCTCTTAGCAAGATGCTTTATGACCTTTGGCTTTACACCTGATAATCCCCAGTTATGGCTACTTGTTCCCAGCAGTTCATCTGTAGCAGAAACCATAAGAACACTCTCCTGGGAAGAGCAGGGATTCTGCTTGCCTTCTACTTGTAGGGAAAAATGTGGCTAGGGCCTAGAATTTCTTTCTGCTCAGACACTGACAAGGCCACATTTCTCATCTCTTGGCTCTCTCTTTCTCATCCCCCACCTAGCCTTGCTTTTCTATATTGGCAGGGAACCCATTCCTTGAGGAGAAGAGAAAGATATTCTTTGATGATGAATAACCGGAAGGACTGACGATAGATTCTGACCATTCATTTCTCTTTTAGCAGCTGCTGCACCTGGATTCTGCCCTGGTGTCCAAAGTGGAGGCAGGGCTTTATTTTAGGGAAAAGAAACCCATTTTTTTAAAAGAAAGAAACATTTAGAACACGTTCAATTACAGATAATCAGTCACAAGCTGGCTAAATTATTTTCCCCTGTCATAAAATTTAAAATACATCTTTAATTCTCTGCTCGAACTCTCATCACTATATAGTGAGATTTCCCACTGTATGTGGAATTCTCTCTAACAGATGCACCTGAAGTAAACAGTAGTATTTTGGTAGCACAGGGGACATGTTTTCAAGTGTGACTAGGATGAAGAATCTTTTGCAACAGTATTTTTGATCTAATAACTTACTCTTTTTTCTAATTTTCGTCGTGTTTTTAATGAGTTTTTGCTGAACTGTGAATTTGCCCAAGATGGGATTTTGATGGTGAGAGGGTTCCCTCCATTTGCCTGCAGAATATACAGGAAAGCCATTCAGTAGCTTCATTTAAAAAAAACATGCCTTTTCATAAGTTGTGCTTTTGCAGTTTTTTACAAATAAGAAGAATTTGCCCAGGTAGTCTGAACATTTTAAGGAGACTAGGTAGATATTTGAATTTCTCCTAATAAAGATGAAAAAAAAAATCAAAGAGCGGTGTTTCAGGAGTTAAAAACCCAACTCCACAAATTATTGTGCTATTCAGGGTATAATTTATCTTCGCAGAAATATATTATGTTGGGTATTTGATTAGATTGTCCCAATGTACAATTAATCAGTTAACTTCAATATCATTCCTCAGAACTATTAATTAATCTGTTAGACTGTAAGCCAGGCTCTCCTTCCTCCTCTTCTTCCACCCCTCTCCATTAAAAAAAAGTATATACTAGGAACCATTCCATGTAAAGATACTTTTATCAATGTCATATGAAGGTTGCCATGTGACTTACTTTTTTTTTCTTTATTAGGTTAATCAAATTAATCAACCTTAAAGGGTTTAGATTCAGCGAGCAGTTTTAATGGGGTGAAACTTAAGCAGAATAGAGGAGAAAAATGCTATATCTTGTATGCCATGAAAATAGTTTCAGAATATATATATATGTATATATGTATGTATATACATATGTGCATATATATACATACATACCACATGCACCTACCACAAAAGCCATATGTGATGCTCTTTATATGTATGTAAAGAAAAAAAGATTTTGGAGTCAGCAATTATATTTGGAAATATAGATTTTAGTATTGCTGTGCTAAAAGAGACAGCATTGAGTTAGAATAGAGAACCACACTTACATGATTTGGGTGCAAATCCTACCTCTGAAATATACTGGCTGTGTATTAAATGTCAAGGCAAGTCATTTCATCTATCAGTATCCAGGCAACTTTCTAATGCTCCAAGACACGGAACAGTTGCTTATCTACATTAGTAGAGGGAGTTTAGGGTTGAGGTGTTGGGGAAATTGCTGCACCAGGGAAATCATAGTTCCAGATTAAAAAATAAAATTGTTATACTGCACTGTGATAATTTGGAGAGAGTGGTATGGCAAAAAGAACTGGACAGGAAATCAGGAAGACCTTTTTTGACACTTAGAAGCTGTGCGAGCTTTGTACCTTAGTTAGAATTTGAATCACTGGCCTCTAAGATTCATTTTAGCTCCAAGTGCTTTCTGACTTTGTGATTCAACAGGGCATATTCCACTAAAACCGAGAAGCTAAAGCTCAGGTGACTTTCCTTAATCCAGATGACCTCCACTGAGAATTTCCAGGCAAATGTTTTCTTTTTAAAAAACTTATATTTTCATTTTTTTATTATAAATGTGATAAACTTTTTAATATGTAAAGAACAAAAAAAATCACATATGAAATTGTGAACTTGTATACATATGCTTATATATGTATATATATATACATATTATATAAATTTAATCCTGTAGTGTCAATTTGTTTCCAAATATGTAAGAGTATTAACAGATATTATGTTCCATTTTTGACCCTTGTAATATCTTAGCCTTTCACCCTGAGGACAGGTTCCCACAGAGTGTTTTATTATTTGCTCTAAAACAACCAATGCTTAAGAGTTCCTATTTGTTAATCCTGCTTTTTCTACATAATTCTCTCAAGTTCTTAATTATGTTGGTTTTATGTTATATTCAAAGTGTGAGTGGTATAATTCACCACCCTCACATAAAAGAACTTCAAAAGTCCTTCAACTTCTAATTCATTATCTCAATGCCACTAATATAATGAACTGTATTCTTGCCCAGATCACGGTATGTCTGTAGAATGCACATTCACCTATGAATTCCTCCATTAGACTATGAACTACATGTGATCAGGGGTTGGGTTTTTTGGGGTTTTTTTTTTGGAGGGAGGGTTTGGTACCTTTTTTATATCCTTAGTGCATAGTCCTGGGTCTGACATGGCACATTCTAGGCACTTAGTAAATTCTGGTTGACTTGACTTTTGTGTCTCAGTTTTAGCATAGTCTGTAATTGGGAACTTTGAACATATAGATGTTGAGGAAGGGAAAATTTAATAGATATGTGTGTGATCTGTATTATCTCTTGTTGAATTCTAAAACGAAGCCAAGGGCTGGCATTACTAAGACAAGGAAAGCAATGGTCAGTGATTTCCAATGGGAAAATATAAATGAGTTCTACATATTGATTACTGCATGAATCCTTCCTGTAGAGTTAATGGAAAGAACTTGAGCTTTGCCCCCTCTTGTATAGGATGCTTAAGCAGACGTGTTATTCATTAATATGATGTTATTTGTTCAGTGAGGCTTTATCCAGGATTAGGTTTTGTGTGAAGGATAGATTGTTTGGGACCATAATGACAGAAAAATGAAAAACAAAACAAAATAGATGTGGTACAAATTTAAAAAATCAACACCAAATCATACTTTGAAATGCCTGCGACATAAGGCAAATTGACCTTTAAATTTACACAATGCCAATGAGAATGCAAATTGAGGCTGACTTTTCCACTAATGCAAGCTCTTAAAAAGGGATTTTTATGGCATATAAAGCATAAACTTTCCATTCTTGCTTATTTTTTTCTAGTAAGAGCATGTTTATAGAAAGTAGTACAGCTGATTATTTGAGCTTGGATATGTGTTCCTTAAGAATTACAAAGCAACTGTGTGTGTATTTATACTTAAATTAGAACATAAAGTCAGTCAGTTCTCATTTAAGTCTAAAAAAGTGATGTATTTTTCTTCTTAATAGATACATTGGAGCCCATCCAGAGATAATTTTAGAGGTATATTAAATGTAAAAAAATTTTTATATCAGATAGAATAAAGTCTCATTTAATCAGAATTCTTAGAGAATTATACATTTTTAGATAGTTTAGTTTAGCTGAGGGTGTAATAATTTCAGTTTTAAGATATATTTTAAAAATTAACTTATTTTGAATTGGTGTCTTTTGACATTGTATGTGTTAAATCCCTGCCTTTTAAGTTGGCGTTTTTCCCCTAATAACTTGGGGTCATTATTATGAATGAATCAAGAGTGAATGAATGAAATGCATTTTTAACCTCTTACTATGTGCAAAATGGACAATGAGGTGGCATAGTGGATAGAGTGCCAAGCCTGGAGTCAGAAAGACCCTTCTTGCTGAGTTCAAACCTGGCCTCAGACACTTACTAGCTGTGAGATCCTGGGCCAGTCACTTAACCCCATTTGTCTCAGTTTTCTCATCTGTACAATGTCCCGGAGAAGGAAATGGCAAAGCATTCCAGTTTCTTTGCCAAGAAAATGCCACATGGGGTCATGAAGAGTCAGCCATGACTGCAAGTGACTGAACTACAACAAATGTGCAAAGTACTGTGTTAAGTATTGAGGGTACGAATAGTAACGTAGTCCCTGTTTTTATTATTTTTATTTATGGCAATGACGATGGTCTTAGTCACAGAATTTTAGGGCTGGAAAGACTTGATCCAGCTCATTTATAGGAACTTAAACTTAGATTTCAAGCTGTTAGGAACCACATGTAAGTCACTGAGCCCAACTCCTTCTTTTTATGATGAAAAAGCTAAGACCCAGAGAGTTTAAGTATATTGCCCAAGTTCATAAAACTAAGTATTTAAAGGGAGATTCCAACCAAAGGCTTCCTGATTTGAGGTCAAGTACTCTATCCAATATATAGATAAGGAGCCTAGGGCCCAAAGAGATGTCATGACTTACTCAAGGTAAAGCAACTAAATATTTTGTGACAGTGATAGAACTTGGAACTCAGATTTCCCAATTTCTAATTTGGTGCCATCTGCTCAGTCCCCTGAGCTGCCTTCTCACTCCTTGCTTTGTATCATCATGCAGTGATGAATCTGACTTATTGTGGTAAGAAGGAGCTTTTCCCTTCTCCAGTTTTATGACCCGGACGACTGTGCCTTTTGAATTCTTGTGTCTGCTTTTTCTGTTCATGCCTTCCTTCTTACCATCAGCTGCCCCTCTCTGCTGCTTTCCGTGTGCCTATCTTTGGGCAGTCATTGTCTCTTTCTAATTTCCTTTTTCTTATCTGTTACGGAGACTGTATAGCCAGACTTGTTAGAATAGTTTCTAAAATAAGAATAAGCAGGGTTTTAGTGAGGACGTTCCTACGAGCAAAGTGTATCGACTTTGCAATATCTATTTCACCTATTCAGAGGTCTTTTGTTGCTTGTTTCCTGGCTAAAATTCTCAGTTCTGGGCTGTGTTCCAGATAGTTGAGGTTGCCAGATAAGTGACCTCCAGGTAAATGAGGTGTCCCTGTATTTTGTCTGTGTTCTTGGACTTTTTGTATTTAAAACATCACCTGTACCTTTTAACTATGGAAAATAAAAGCTATGAGGTTTTTGGTCAAATGTGGAGTACAGAGATGTTTAATATCTATTGTGGAGTCATTGAACTAAAAGAGTAAGTTTAGTTGGGCCTTTGTTCAGTCTTTACAATTTTTGCCTGCACTACTTCTCGAGGTAACACTTTTCAGATATTCATTACTTGATGTGGAAAGTAACACTTCTTTTGATTTGTTCTCTTCCCAGCTTCAAAGGCTTCTCCTACCTCTGTTTTTCCAGGTTTTGGTGGATAAATCTATTTTCCTTTTATCTCCATCCTTTATAAGTTTATAAATAATTCTATCCCCTTTGATTTCTCATTTTTCAAGACTGAAAGGTCTTAGTCTTTTACTAGATAATCATTATAAAGAAATTTCATTATTTTTATTGCTGTTAATAAGAACATTAATAATAGCCGGCATTTATATAGTGCCTTAAATTTTGCAAAGTGCATTACAAATATTTTCTTATTTTATGCTTAGATCAGCCTTATGAGGTAGGTGCTTTTATTTATTTTTCCCATTTAATAGATGAGGAAACAGGGTGAGAGTTGTTACTTGGCCAGAGATGTGCAGCTAGTAAGTATCTGAGGTCAGATCTGAACATAGCCTTTCTTGATAGTGCTCTATATACTTTAAACCTTTCATTTCCTCTTTCCTCTTTTTTTTAGCTCTTCTGTATTTTTTTATGTACAAAATCCTCTATGCAAAGACACTATGATTTTTCATGAGGGTAGAATAAAGGATATGTGATTTTCTCCCCACTTCCCATTCTGATGATTCCTAGAACATGGTCTGATCTTTTCAAGCGAGAGTATAAAATGGCTCCTAAATCCCTTTCTTAGTTCATAAGAGAAAGCCTATAACCTTGAATATTTTTT
>JAQQSW010018983.1:0-11138 GCA_028646575.1 Pseudocheirus occidentalis | reverse complement strand
AAAGCTGTTCACAGTAGCATTCTCTCAGGAATCTACTGCTGATTGGCTTTACAGGGGGACAAGAGGAGAGGGAGAAAATTTGGAACTCAAGGGATTGTGGAACTGAATCCTGTAAACTAAAAGTAAACAAACAAATTAATAAAGACAAAAAAAGGGAAAACAAAAAGATAAAGTAACTGTAAACATTTTTTTTAAAAAAAGAAAATAACGAAAGGGAACATTTCAGAGAAATCCTGGAAGACTTCTTGGTTTTTGTCCTTCATTCTCCAAGAGGACCATGACATCAGGAAGGTGATACCATGATTTGAAAATGAACTGGATTTAAGTGAGAGAGGGCTGTGCAAAATCACCAGCCTCACTTTCTCCTCTGGAGCCATCTGGATCAAATGGCAAGATACAGATCAGGCCAACTGGAGATAGTTCCCAATATTATTTGAATACAGATTGAAGCACTTTTATTTCTCACTTTCTTTATCTTTTACTTGTGTCTTTTTATACAAAATGACTAATATAGAAATGTTTCACATGACTACACATATATAACCTATATCTTACCATCTTGGGGTGGGAGGAGAGGAAGGAAGGGATAAAATTTAGAACTCAAAACTTAACAAAAAATGTAAAAAAATTTACCATGAAAATAGGGGGAAAGAAAATATTACAAATCAAATTCTTTTTTTAAAGGGAAAACTTATATGATTTAATGAAGAGTGGACAGAACCAGAAGAATAATTTATATGCTAACAATAGTACTCTAAAGACAAATATTCTAAAAGGGTCGAGGACTTCTAGTAGCATTGATAACCAAAACCTATTCCATGATCTAGTAGCCAACCCTGCTGACTTCCCTGACAGGAACAAGTCTGCAGCAGGAATAGACCAAGATTAAGGTCAAATTCATTTTTCTACTGTTACTAGCCAATAAGGCTATAAGACTTCTTTTGTTATTTTAAACTCTCCCATATATTCTTTGCAGTTTCAGGCTTTGGGGAAGAGAGATTGGGGGAGGGAGTAAGATTGGAGATGGGATTTCCTTGTGACAGAGAACCTTCCATGTGAAAATTCCCTTCATCACTACAGATCTTCATCTACTCTTCCATTCTAAACACTTCTGGGGGGGACTAAAGAGGGGGACATTAAGGGATTAAATGACAAGCCTAGCATCACAAAACCAGGGTGTATGCAGAGATAGGACTCCAACCCAAGTCATCCTAACTTCAAGGCCAGTTTTCTATCCATTAGATCACCCTGATCCTCCTGTAGTTATCAGCAATAAAACAAATCAAAAGCCTTTAGGAAAAGAAAATTAAAGAGAAGTTATTTGGTGATCCCAGAGTAGGTAAAGTTTCCAACAAAGAAGTTGGAAACCTGAAATTGGTTCATCAGGGAACATGGGATCATAGCTTTAGAGATGAATTGGGGCCCAGACGAAGACAGCTCTGGTGGAAAGAAGAGAGAAGGGGTTGTGTTATACAGAAGGATCTTTGTCCAAGACCCAGGACAGTGTGTTGAGGGGTGGCGTTGCCAAGGGAGAGGGTGGTTTACATTGTATGGGAGTGAAGAAGGGGTAATATATTGTAGCAGGTGTCCTCATGTCCCTCTGCTGGTGAACAGTAGAATCACGTCATTTCAGGAATGTCCCTGGCCTACAGATTTTTAGCCTTTTTGATATCACAGACCCCTCTGGAAGTATGGAGAAACTTATGTATGAACTCTTCTCAAAATAAAGTTTTTAAAGGAATAAAATACATGTTCCAGGAAAAAAAAAATGTTATTGAAATACAGTTACCGAAATTTGTTTTTAGGTTTGTTCCAGGTTAAGGATCTCTGCCCTGGCAAAACAAATAAGCAATCTGTTTCCATCCTTGCTGAGGTCTCCTAATTCCTTCCATTCCACAAGGAGGAATTAAAAATGCCAAGCTGAGGCAGCACATCATTCTGACTGACTGTCAGTCAAAACACAACCGACCAATCAATAAGGGGGACTGGGCTCCTGAAGCTGGGGGCCATAGAAGGAAGAGGCTGATAGTGTAAAAGGGTGCACAACCAGAGGCAGCTGGCAGACTTCACAGTTTTGCTTGGGGTTGACTTTGTTTACCTTCAACCGGGTAGGGCAGCACGGAAGTTGTGTGGGATGGCATTTTTCTCCACATCTATAAATCCCAGCAGCGCTGGCTCAAATGATTTACAAAGCCATTTTCCTTGGAAACCTGATTTAGTCCTGGGCAAAAGCAGCTTGTTCTGAGGCTTGTGTTAAAGTTTCACCCTGAGAACCTTCTTTCTCAAACTGCCCATTTCTCTTTCATTTCCCTATCTTGTATCATATCTGGTGGAGAGTAAGGAACAAAATGAGAAACTTAAATTAGTCAACCTCTAAAAAGTATTAGCCCTGAAAAGGATCTTAGGAAATATTCAGTCCAATACTCTCATTTTATAGAAAGAAAACTTGTGGAAGAATGGTTAAGAGACTCGCCCAAGGTCTCACAGCTAATCAGTACCAGTGTCTAAACCAGAACAGTCTTCTCTAGACTCCTAGTCCACAAACTTGAGTGAAATGACTGATGAGGATGAAAAGCTGGAAGTATTAGGTTAACAGATGTTAGGAATAAAGCAGAACTTTGAAGCTGAAGTCAGGAAATCCGAGGTTTAATGAGTACCAATGCTGCTGTTTCCTACCTTTGCTAGGAAAAGCAAAATATGCATCTAGGACTTGGAAAGAATCTTACAGGCTATCTGGTCCAGCTCCCTCATTTTATAGATACACCAACTGAGGACCCGGGAAGTTCAGTGGCTTGACCCAAGTCACACATTAGTAAGATCAGCAGATGTGAGAAGTAGGATTTTTACCCAGGTTCTCTCACTACAGAGTTCCTTTCACTATGCTGCCTTGCTCCCCAAAGTCATTAATCTCTTTAAGCCCAAAGTTTTCTCTTCTATAAAATGATATCGACAATATTTGTCCTAACTTCCTCACAGGGCTGTTGAGAAGAAAGCCCTCTATGTTTTAAAGTACTATATAAATGAGTTATCTCCCATTATCATGGAAAGCCACTGTCTCCCAGAAAATAAATTAAATGCTACTAGCAAAGCTAACGGCATGTGGGCTGTGGATCTCCATCTACCCACCTCGCTCCCAAAAAAGTCAGAACATTTTTTTTAATTTAGAGAGATGTTAAGCACTAATAACAATAATGATAAAATGATAACAATAAAAAGCAACAAACCAGATTACCCTCTATTGTTTAAATCACTGTCTAGTAGGAAGCCGTACTTAAGAAGGTACATTCCAGTAACTCTTTCAGACCAAGGGAGGATCATTTCGTTGATGTCTACAGTTTTCTAAATGATACCAGATTCAACTAACAACCTTTCAGGAGTACCAATGGGTACAAAGTACTATAGTGGGTGCTTTATAAAAGAAATGCATTGTAATTTTATAGTACAAAGAGGGAATCAGAAAAGAAACTGGGGTCAGGTTCTTGTAGCTTCACACATGAAATATGGACAAGACTATTACTAAAACAAGGCTAGTGTATAAGAGTGATGAATTTCAAAGTGGAGAGAAGTTTTTTTAAGCAAAATGAAAGGCAAAAAAAGATTATTCTGGCCAAAGATAAGGTGTATGGATAATAATAAACAATGATGAGAAGGTAAAATTACTGAATTCTCATTTTGTTTCTGTTTTCTGTCCGCTTGGGTTGGGAAAGCTAGAACAAAAATGGTTAAAAGGGCATTAAAACCCAAGATAAATGAAGAAAGGTTAAAAGATTGGAGAAATTCAACAAACTCAAGTCAACAGGTTTGACGGTCTGAATGACCTTGCCAATGTGATAATTGAGTCAATGTTGGTGGTTTCTGAAAAATCATGGAGACTGAGAGAAAAGCCGTGGAACTAGAGACAGAAAAGGAGTGCCCATTTTCAGAAAGGGGCAGAATTCAAACTCTAGGTTCATGATCTCCAATTAGGCTTCTGTCAAAATTCTAAAAGGCCCCATTAAAGGCAGAGTTTCTCAGTACTTTAAAGATAAAGTGGTGATTATTACCAGCCAGTAATGAAGCATAAGTAATTTCAGAACAGCCTTACTTCCTTTGACAAGATTAATAAGACTGGAAAATCAGAGGAATCCCATGGTCACAGGATACCTGACCTTCAGAAAGCATCGGACAAAATTCCTCACTCACATTCTTGTGAACAATTTGAATAGACGTCAGTTGGATGAAGGTAGAACTGAAGGTTGGAACTGAAACTGGTTAAACTATTAGATTACTAAACTCAACTACAAAAATACGTGGTTGCTAAAGTCCCTCCCAACTCTCAAAATCTGGGACTCTGTGAGTGGGAAAACTAGTAGTTTGGCCATGAAGGGGGCAGAGATCTGGGAGAGAGCAAGTTTTCTACTTCTAGAATTCTTCCAGCAAGAATCTGACTATAACTATTAGATCAGTGGTTCTCAACCAGTGGGTCGCGACCCCTTTGGGGGGTGAAATGACCCTTTCACAGGGGTTGCATAAGACCATTGGAAAATACATATTTCTGATGGTCTTGGGAACCCAGACACAGCTCCTCTATCTGTCTCCAGGCGAGTCCGCCCACATACGAGTATTAAAGGGTCACAGCATTAGGAAGGTTGAGAACCACTGTATTAGATGACAAAGCAGCGTTTCCTACTTCAGGTATACATTGGAATAGATGACTTCTGAGGTCTCTTTCAGCTCTGAAATTAATTTTATGCTTTTATAAACAAACCTCAGTTCTAGCCTTTATTTTCTTGTTTCCTTCTCAATCAATTTCTCTACTCTAAATTTCTAATAAAGGCTAGAAATTTCAATGACCAGAGACATAGTAATAATTTGCTGTGAGTTGTAAATTTTCCTTTTTATGAAAAGGCAAATCCTGCTAACATGGATGTCTTGAAATGCTGATAGATGATGGCACATGTTATGCCTGCCCTTTCAAGGGAGCAGAATCTCATAAGTTACAATAAAATATATACCATAGATTATACTGGGTTGGTAATCAAAAAAGAAAACACGTGTACACTGTCCTTGAAAACTTTCAAGAGCTATATAAATTTTACCTGTAATTATCATGATCATTACAGCAGGATACACAAATGTGACTTAGAATCAGTGTGGTGTCACATGAATAGTGTGATGCAGTTGGAGTCAAAAAAGTCTGGGTTCAAATCTTCCCACAGATGCTTTTTAACTAGATTCCATGGGCTAGTCCTTTACTCTCTCTGAGTCTCCTTTGTAAAATAAAGGAATTGAACTCAATGACCTCTGAGACTCCTTTCTACTCTAAATAAATGATCCTGGTAATTGAGTCTGAAGATGAAAAATCTGGAGGGTGATAATAACTACCTTTAAGCATTTGAAAGTTTAATTATTTAAAGAGCTGTAACTACTAGGTTCCTATTGCTAAAGAGAACAGAAGCTATGAAAGTGATTTAGCCAAAGGCTACACTAAACCAGCTGAGGTTTAAAGACCTTTGTCATTTAAAAAGAAAAGCCAAAGCTAATGATATGCCTATGCTAATAATAATCTCCTTCTAAAACATTTGACATGAATTCATGTACGCATCCAAAATACTCATGGTATTTTGATAAATGTTTTTATAAGAAAATTAAGTTTAATTTCTTTTGTTTTGTAGATGGATATATAGTTCATAAGAGAGCTGGACTTGGAACAAGAAAGACCTGAGTTTGAGTCTCACCTCTGATGCATACTACCTGTGTGATCCTGGGCCAATCACTTAACCCCAGAGACCTCTAGGCAACTTCTAAAATGGCAGAGCTTGTTTCTTTACATGGAAGTTATTTTCACCTATGAAATGACAGAACCAGTCCCTACAACCTCCCCCTTTTTTTTTGGAGGGAGGAAGGTAGGGCAATTGAAGTTGACTTGCCCAAGGTCACATAGCTAGTTAAGTGTCAAGTGTCTGAAGCTGGATTTCATCTCATTTCCCCCTGACTCCAGGGTTGGTGCTCTATTCACTGCGCCACCTAGCCGCCCCCATCCCTTCTTTTACTTTGCTCCCAAACTTCTGCAACCCTTGGCCCTTTATTCCAAGGTTATTCTATACTCTTAGGTTTCCCAGACCAACTCTCATTGGTTTCTTCAAATTATTTCTAGGCCAAGTACTTGTCCATGGCCAAAAGAGTAGAAGAGCTAGTGCAAATTCCTTCTTAGGGTAACCCCTTTAGGGCTTTAGGATTCTGTGGTTTGTCCACCATCTTTAAATAATACATCATCCTGCTTGACAACACTAGATTGAAATCTATGTCAACGTACCCATTAGTGTTTACCCATATGTTTCAAGGTTTTTGTAGTGCTTTTGACCTGATAATCCAGGCCCTTAGAGAATACATTACATTAGCAAATTAATGTGTGAGAGAACACATCACTTATTTACAAATTCATTTCTTTCTTTTTTTCAATTCACTTGAAAACCTTCTCAATTGCCATCTCATAATGCTGAATGTTATACCATCTTTCAATTTTACTATCAAAGGATTTACTATTCAAACTGTGTATCTGGCATAAAATCACTTTCCCCACTCCCCAGAACATATACATTATAGAAATGGCACCATTTAGTGGATTTCTCAGAGAATTAGTTCAGTTAAGGCTTGCGGTATGCCTTAGAATGCTTTTATTCTGAGCTACCATTTAGAAGACATTTCTTTCTCAAGACAGACTCTAATAAGTCGGCAAAAAGTAAAAGTCTACATTTGCATGGATCTCCAGTTGTTATCAATGAGAATTCTCTACCATGTACAAGGAAAGACACATGGCTCTTTGTATTTAAACAAGGCAGTCTCAGAAACAATCCATTTTCTTTTTTAAGCAATGGAACATCTGTGGGAATAACTTAATGAAATAAAACTCTTCTGTTGAAAACAGATGATTTCAAATAGATGGTTTATAACATTTCCTCTCAAAGGAATATGGACAGCTTAATTTTTTTAATGAAACATCTGATTCTTTTCTTTGTCATGTCAGATCTATTTTGAGCTTCTCATGTTGTTCGTACCCTTGATGCGGAAACTGCCTGGCTTTTACAAAAAAGGAAGAAGATGAATCTTTATGTAGACTGACTTCGCCTGTCTATTTTTATAATGAAAAACATCTACTAAAAGTACAATTTCTCATTCTGTTCCTTCATAGTTTCATCAGAGTTATAAACCCACAAACGCCAAAGCAGATTACCCTGCCAAGGTGATCTACTAGCTAAGCAGGAAAGGATTTAAGTGTGGGAGCTAAGCCAATGTCCAATGTATTGTCTCCTCGACCCACTGAAATCCTTAGAGCGTACTCTCTTTCTGACATAATGCCAGCTCATAATAGATATGGGTGAATATAAATCCATTTCCCTTGGCAAGGAATGTCTATATCTGGTTTCTCTGAGATATCACTGCAGACAAATAGACAAGCAGTATATACTTGTCCCTCAAGGTTTAGCGGCAGTCTTGCCAGGAAGAGAGGACCAAGGTTTTTCAAGGTGAAGGGCATTTTCTTCTTCCTCTGTATCCCCCATTGTACCTGGATCAGGAGTGGGAATGCTGTAGGCACCCAGTATAATAAGGTATTAACCTGGCCCTTTCTTTCTTCTCTTTACATTTTTCCCAGAGTGATACCATCTGTTCCTATGGGTTCAATCATCACCTCTCTGCCACTGACTCCCAAGTCTACTTATTTGTGACTAACTTCTCTCCTAAACTCTAAGCTAAAATCTCCAAATGCCTGGTGGACATCTCTACCTGGATGGCCCAATGACTCTCAAACTCATTTAATATTTTAGACAGATAGATAGACAGCCTGATAGACAGAAATTACTTATTTATGGGGCAGGTAGGTGGCACAGTGAATAGAGCACTAGCCCTGTAGTCAGAAGGACCTGAGTTTAAATCCAGCCTCAGACACTTAACACTTACTAGCTGTGTGACCTTAGGCAAGTCACTTAATCCCAATTGCCCTGCCTTCCCCCTTCCAAAAAGACAAAAAACAACCAAAAAAAAAAAAGAAATTACTTAGTTGGGTACATGCTGTCCCTCTAGTAGAATGCAACCTCTTCAAGGGCAAGAACTGCTTCATTTTTGTCTTTGTATGCCTAGTGCCTAGGAATACAAATGATGATTTGTTTGATGGTTTGTGATCTCAATGGTCTGAGTATTCCTTCTACCAGTCTTGATTAAATGCCTTCTTATCCTGTGAGATTCCTGTCCACGTCCTGCCCCATACTTGGGTTCTCTGAACTCTGTCTGAATATTTTGCCAATAAGTTCAATACCTAGTCTATCATGATAGCGTTGCTCTCACTACAATGAGCCCACATCCTTTAATTGTCATGTGTGTATCTTCACTTCTTGTGTATAAGTCATTATTAAGATGCAGAATGCTTATAGTTTTGGTCACAGTACTCGATTTGGGGTCAGAGGACATGGGTTCACATCTTAGTTATTACTACCCGTGCAACTTTGGGTAAGTCATGTAACCCCTTTGGGATTGGTTTACTCATCTGTACAATGAGTGAGTTGGATTCCATGGTCTCTTTCAGTTATTAATGTAGGTTGTTATGATGCGCTGCATCCAAGAGGTAAACCATTATTTTCCAAAGAAAACCCATCTCTTCTGAAAATTTCTCTGTTTCTGTTGAAGGTATTAAGTGAGCTAGAAACCTTAAAGTCACCTCTTACCCTTTCCCCTCCTACCAATATCAATTACATGGCAAGCCCGATCAACTGAGCCACCCTCCTCACAACTTTCCCCTTCTCTCTATTTACAATGTTAGCCCTTGTCCTTGTTCAATCTTAATACGCATTGAGGTATTATAGTTTTGTCTTTATTCTTATTCTTTTTATTTAATATTCTGTCAAGTAGTTCTCTCCAGCAGCTAGCATTCCTGTATGTCTACAGAACACTGATAATTGGTATTCATAATGATGATGACCGCTTAAGACTTGGGAAAGAGTTATATTCATATCACAATGATTAAAAGGTATTAAACTACAGTAAGCATAATTTTATTATTAAGCATATTTTGCTGCTTTAAAATCCTTAGAAAACTATTATTCATTTATCAGAATACCTACTTAACCAGACCACATTTTTCAGCTATGTCTGATGAAAGAGTGTAGTGCATGAATACCATCAGAGCTGGGAAGTACGAATTCCATCAGTCCAACAATCCATCTTTTTTCATTCCATATTTGCCTACACAAATAAAACAGAGGTACTCGAGGACCAGGGTCTGTCTGTTTTTTCCATTCTCCTTTGCTATAAAGTATCTATTGCATCTAAAAATATATATTATTACCTTATTGAGGGAAGGTTGGCTAATTCACATGGGTTGATTTAAAGAATGTCTTATTAATAAATTTAACTATTCAATCACTAGGATATTCTAGAATAAAGTATAGACAAATTCTCTTTTTCTTCTGCAGTTACTGGAAAGCTAATTAAAGAGAGGTTCTTTGTGCAACGCATTGCTGGAAGAGTATTTTCAAAGGGAAATTCAGAAAAGGTTAATGGACAAGGACCTTGGCAGAGTACTATGAATAGTTATATATGTGAGTAATGAATTATGCAGCAAACCTGTTTTCACAGCAATTTGTTATACTCTGATAGGTACAAGCCATTCAGGACCTAAGAAATAAATGTATTCATGATTTACCAAATCCCCTTTGTGAATAATTTTCTGAAGGTTAGACAGTCCTGTAGCAGTTGGCTTTTTTCTATTTTCTTGAGACATATACCTCATCATACACAGGAGATGTCTTCCTGAAAAGTTGTAAGCAAATGAAATCTTTTTAACCCTGACTTGCGAGATGTTTTTGACCTCATTTCTGGTTATCTTTGATCACAAAGTCCTCCTAATTCAAGATCTTTCTATGACCTGTACTTACTCTTTCCTTTTCCCTCTCAATCTGAGAGATGATTAGTGGTCTATGGATAAATACTTTATGGATAAATACTTAACCCAAATCTTACTTCACATTCCTCCCCTTACTGGATTAACTGTCCTCTCAAATCACTCTATGTGTTCCAATTTAAAGCTCACCCCTTCCCCTAGCTGTTTTTTTTGATGCAAAGAAAATTCTTTTCTAATATTAATTATCTTCCCCTCCTAATTTACCTGCTGTCAGTATGAATTGTAATACGTTACATTTTCTTAAAATGAAGCGTAGTAGCGTAATTCCAACAGTGTTGGAACCCTCCCCAGAACTTAAATGTTCTTCAAGGTTTGTAGTAATCAAATCCACAAACCTTCACTAGGTAGCAGTTCTCTAATTGGTTTAATGTGATGTCCTGAATGCATTTGCTTCCTCATGTGAAGGTCACAGAGTTAGGTTGCAGTGTGTCCTGATTGCCATTTGGAAGATTTCAGAAGAATTTTCAGAGAATAAGCTATATCCCATCCTTAGTTTCTGTTTCCAGCTACTGAGGTGCTTTTTTTTCTTGTGTTTCCAATTAATTCCTAATCTAAACCCCATCATCCTTCCATTCACGTGCTCCCCACCCTGACTTTTACTACTCCCCTGTGAGTCAGTGCATGATTCTCTGTTCCCACCTGATCTAATCTGTGACCATCCCTTCCTTCCACTCCTGTGTATCTGAAAGGTCAAATCTAAAAATGATAACAAATTAACGGCTTATGTCCTGTATTTACCCATTAATCAGGCTCATTATAGAGGACAAATGGCTACATTTACTCACACAAATACTTACAGAAAAATCACACCCAGTGCTTTTCTTTATGTCATCCACCGTCAGTCCTTCCCAGATTTCAACCAAAGTCAACCCTTTTTCCTTGTCCACATCAAACACGGCCTGTCAGATTCAAGCAAATGACAATTAAAATTTTTATCATGATAATAATTTTATTACACAAGGTAAAGAAACTAGAAACAACAACTCATGTTTTTAAAGGAGAAAAGAAGCATGGGGACCAAAAGGAGCCAAAAAATTAGCAGTCTGAAATTGTAAAAACTATTATCTATGTTTACCATGTGCCAATTTCCTAATCAGTAATTACTTGTCCAAGAGTTGATGCTAGAAAATACACAAGTGTGAATAGTAATGGTGTTTATTTGCTAATAACAGCTTAAGTAACATTAAAAAGAAAACCTTTTTTT
>JAQQSW010018982.1:0-11138 GCA_028646575.1 Pseudocheirus occidentalis | reverse complement strand
GGAAGGAAGGAAGGAAGGAAGGAAGGAAGGAAGGAAGGAAAGAAGGAAGGAAAGGAAGATACCTCTGAGATGTGGCCTTGCCCTTGGTGTTTGTAGCCTAGTTGAAGGTAATGATGTGTACACATGAAAGAAATAGAGAAAAATACGACCTGATTGATATGATTCTTTAAGGGTTTCTAAACAAAATCGAGTTGTGATTTTGCTGCCGTTGAGGACTCTCAATCTGGAATGTAGATAGGAAAGTGCTCTGTAGCTTGCAGGAGACTGTCCATCTAGTATGGGCACAGAACATCAATAATAAGAGCTGCCATTTGTATAACACTTTAAGGTTTGCAAAGCACTTTTCACATGCTATCCTATTGGATCCTTTCAACCGCCCTGCGAATGTAGTGCTATCATTATGTCAATTTTATAAATGAGGAAACCGAGGCAGGCCCAGACTGTGCTTGGAGTCATACAGCTAGTGAGAGTCTGAGGTCAAATTTGAATTCAGGTCTTCCTGACTCCAGGCCCGGTGTTGTTTCCACTATGGCACCTAGCTGCCATAAAATGATTTGAGGTAACAGGAGGAAGTAGTACCTTAGTATCTGGGTGGAAAGGAATAAGGAAAGACTTCATTTAGAAGATGGTACTTTATCTGAAACTTAAAAGAAATTAGGGGTCTTAAGAATCACAAGTATAGTTTAAAAAGAAGCCATAACAATTAAATAGATACATAGACACATAAATACATACATTTATCTCACAAGGGTCTTGTGAGAATCAAATAAGAAAAGTTATGTAATTTGTTTATATCTACATCTATCTATCTGTAGCTTTACATATACATAATATAAAATCACTATATAGATGCATATGCATGTATATGTCTATATTTATATCGATATCCATATATAAATAAGCACCTACTATATGCCAGGCCCTTATGCTAAGCCCTGGGAACACAAAGAAAGGCAAGAACAATGTTTCTGCCCTCAAGGGCAGTCTAATGTGAGTGGGAATGAGGGTGACAGTATAGAAATAAATTCCTGTATATATGACAGGTACAGCATTGAAGGCAGGTAACCTTAGTGACTGGGGTGACTAAGGAAAACTCCAGAGATCTCAATGGGCAGAGAAAAGGAGACAGAGCATGACGGACAGTCAAAGAGAAGGGATGGAGAAGGAAGATGGAGTGGGCTGGGCAAGGAACAGCTGGCAGTCTGGTATTTTAGACAATAAATGGAGGAAAGTAAAGTGGGAGAAGTCAGGAAAGATAGGAATGTTTCCCATTTATGAAGGGTCTATGTATGTATACACATTACGTATACATATATAAACATACCTACATAGGTATGTGTAATGTATATATGTGTATACATATGTGTACATATGTATATGTATGTGTATACACACACAGACTATACACTTTGCAAACTTTCAACATCAGGTCACTGGATCCAGATGGCTCTGGAGCAGAAAGCGAGGCTAGTGACCTTGCACAGCCCTTCTTCACTCAAATCAAAATCAACTGCAAGTCATGTCCCAATTTCCCTGGTGCCATGATCCTCTTCGAAAATGGACAAACGCAGCAACAGAAACCTCCTTCCACCGTTTGGGAGAAAAGTTCAAACTACAAAGTGTAGCTGAGGGAGCAGGTGAACATTTTTGAAGTCAATTCCCTTGGCATCTCTTCACTGTCCAAAAATAGCATGGGATTCTTTGGGGGCAGTGGATTGGTTCTCTCTCACCGGGCAGATAATGGAGGGAGGTGCTGTTTCAATGGCTACTGAATGGTCACTTGTTAGGTATCTGGTAGAGGAGATTCCTATTTAGCAATGGTTTGTAATAGGTATTAGCTCTAAGTTCTGTGATTTTTCTGCCCTACATCCCTTATGGGTCACAAGCTCTGTCCTATAGATCTATAGTGGGAAGGTTCTTATCTGAGGTACAGAGGACTTAGAGCTCGAAAGAACCTTAGACATTACCTGGTCCAGCTCCCTCATTTCTTACTGGTGAATAAAAGGAGGCCTGGAATAATGTCAAAAGTTGTGCAGTATCAACCATCTAAGTAGCACAGTAGTGATTCAAACCCAGGTCCTCTGACTCTGAACCAAATGCTAAGGTGGACCAGGGTCAAAATCCTAAAGAGGACCTAAGGAAAGTTTGAACTGGACCGCACTACAAGAAATTGTTAACCTGTGTTCCTCATGGGATGTCCCCCTCTTTATATCATCTTCTTTATGGTAGAGTCCCTTGGAGCCTCCTTGGTTTTCCAGAATGGTCCAAAATAATTTTCCTCAAAAAGTACAGAAGAGAGGCAAATAGGGACTTGAGGGCTCAAGTGAGACCGCTGTGGATTACTTCACCTCACTAGCAAAATTCCAAGTGGAACAACTGCCTTTATGTCTACATTAATATGTGTATTCTTTAGAGACAGGGTATTCCCATAGCTTGTAGCTCCAATCCTTCATGTTTAATGGGCAGGTCAGTAATCCAAATCCCAAAGGCAGCTGGTAGCTCAGAGGAAAGGGCACTGGGCCAGGAATCTGGAAGGTTTAGTGCAAATCTAGTCTCAAACACTTATTAGCTATATAATCCTGGCTGAGTCATGTAATCTCTTTTTGCCTTGGTTTCCTCAACTATAAATTGGGAATAATAATAGTACCCACCTGACAGGGGTTTTGTGAGGATCAAATAAGATAATAATTGCAAAAATTACTTAGCACAGTTTCTCTAATAAAGGTCTCATTTCTCAAATACATAAGGAACTGAACCAAATTTATAAAAATAAGAGCCATTCCCAAATTGATAAATGTACAAAGGATATGAATAGGCAGGTCTCAGATAAAGAAATCAAAACTATCAATCTTCATGTGAGAAAATTCTATACATCATTATTGTTTACAGAAATACAAACTGAAACAACTCTGAGGTTCTACCCCATACCTATCAGATTGACTAACATGACAGAAAAGGAAAATGATAAAAACTGGGAGGCATGTGAAAAAACAAGGATACTAATGCATTGTTGGCAGAGTTGTGAACTGGACCAAATATACTGAAGAACAATTTGGAACTATGCTTAAAAGACTATAAAACTGTGCATATCCCTTGATTTGGCAATACCCCTATTAGGTCTGTATACCAAAGAAGTCAAAGAAAAGGGGGAAAGTCCCACATGTACAAATATATTTATAGCAGCTCTTTTTGGGTTGGCAAAGAATTAGAAAGACAAGCTGCCCGTCAACTGGGGAATGACTGAATAAGCTGCGGCGTTTGATTGTGATGGAATACTCTTGGGCTATGAGAAATGATGAGGGGGATGGTTTCAGAAAAGTCTGCAAAGATTTGTACGAACTGATGCGGAGTGAAGTGAGCAGAACCAGCTCACTGTACATAGTAATAGCAATATTGTAATGGTGAAAAACTATGAAAGACAATGTACTCTGATCAATGAGCCAAGACAATACCAAAGGACAAATGATGAAAGATGCTATCCACTTCCAGAGAGAGAGAACTAATGAACTCTGAGTGCAGATTAAAGCAGACTTTAAAAAAACTTTCTTTATATTTCTTGCTTTTTATTGTTTTATTGTTTCTGCAACAAGGCTAATAGGAAAATATGTTTTACATGCTTTCACACATATAATTGATATAATATTGCTTACCTCTCCATGGGTAAAGGAGAGGTAGAAGAGAGAGAGAACCAAGAAGTCCAAATTTAAAAAAAAGAATGAGAAAAATAACAATTTAAAAAATAGATCACTAGCACAGTTCCTGGTGTATACTAAATGCTGTATAAATGCCTATTGCCTTCTCGAAGAATGTGGGAAAGACTATGCAATAAGCTACTGGAAATGCTCTGAGTCCTTGGGAGGATGAACAATGTCCAATTATATAGATAGCCTCTTTTAGTTCCAATCTGAGTTTGGTTCCAGGACCAATCAATCAATCTACAAATATTTATTAAGTGCCTATTGTGTTCCAGGCACTGTATCAGGGACACAGACATACAAAGATATAAAAAATGAAACCCGAAAAAATCCAGACAATGCATGAGATCATAGATTTGGAGTCAGAAGGAATCTCAGTGATCATCCAGCTCAATCCCTTCATTTTTTACAAATGAGGAAGCTGAGTCTCAGAAGAGGTTTGCTTTGTCTACAATAGGAAGTGACAGAGTGGGGATTAAAACCAAGGTCTCCTGGTTGTAAGCCCAGTGTTCTTTCCACTATTCCAAAAAATGGTTGGGCTAAAGTCACTAGGAGTTGTAATCTGGTGAGGAAGGGGCCTTGCAAGTTCCAACCCCTTGGAGTAGGAAGTCTGAGGTCCCAAGATCTACCATTTTGTCTTAAGAAAATGTTCTGAGGAGCAAAGCTGGAAGGCAGAGGAGAGACTGCTGAGAGTTTTCAGTGGACCAGGAGAGCCTTGGACTCAGCTTCACAGGCCCACCGTCTCTGACAGCTCTCCTCTCAGCTCCAGGGTCAAGTCAATTAGACATGCTTGTGACTACAGCTGGCCCAGCCTTTTCACACTGGCCTTATGAGAAAAGCCAAGAATTCAGCCCTCTGAGCAGCTGCCTCCGTGAGATGGAGCCACCACCCTCGGGTGGGGTTCAGTATCACCGTGAGGGCAAGGATCCTGGCAAAGGTAAAATGACTAACTGACTTTATTCAGGAAGAGTTGCTCACATCCTCACCTCCCATACAAGTAGACCAGGAAAATACCAGAGCTCAGTTCACAAAATGTTCACACCTGCAAAGGTATGGAAATGACCCAGTAAACTGGCAAAGATTTGGTTTAGGAATGTTAAAAATGATGAGAATTTCTTTATTAATTTCACTTCATATCCTTACTGAGTTCCTGCATTGTGGTTCAGTAGAATTCAGTTCAATTCAATAAACATTTATTTATTTTTTTTAAATTCAATTTTTAAATTTACTTTTAGTTTATTCAGTTCCACAATCCCTTGAGTTCCAAATTTTCTCCACCTCTTTCTCCTACCTCCTCCTCCCCCCCCCCAGGATGGCAGGATGCAAACTGATAAAGGTTCTACAAATACCTTCACATTAAACATTAGTCAAGTTGTAAAGAAAAGATATAACCAATGGAGTGAACACTGAGAAAGAAGGAATAAAACAAAACGTAAGAGAGAGAGAGCAAGTAGTTTCCAGCAAACATTAATAAAGCACCTACCGTGTGTGAGGTATCTAGAGAGTAAGGACACAGAAAATATTAGGACAGCTGGATGGTGCAGTGGATAGAGAGCTGGTCTGGAGTCAAGAAGGCTCATCTTCCTGAGCTCAAGCCTGGCCTCAGACACTTCTTATCTGTGTGACCCTGGGCAAGGCACTTAGCCCTGTTTGCCTCTGTTTCCTCGTACATAAAATGAACTGGAGAAGGAAATGGCAAACCACTCCAGTATCTTTGCTAAGAAGACTCCAAATGGGATCGTGAAAAGTCAGATATGACTGAAATGACTCAAGAGTAACAATGGTTTCTTCAGTGAGGGGAAATCCTTCTATTCAGAAGATCAGATGATCAGAGCACAATAAATCCAGGCCCAGAAGGGAATCTGGCCAAAAGGCTCTAATCCAACTCTCATATTTTGCAGATGAGGAAGCAGAGGCCAGGGGTAATAACTACCAGGGGAGGAATTTGAACTCATGCTCTCTGACTACTGGGCTCTTTCTACTACACCACTCCTGGGAAATTGCCTGAAGCCACTTGAGTCATCTGCCCAGGGTCATATACCTGGTAAGTGTCAGAAATGGAATTTGAACCCAGGCCTCCTTTATTTCAATCCTAGAACTCTTCTACAACAACATGGCTGCCTCTAGACACAGGTGTTAGAGACACCAGGCTAAAAATGAAGCAATCCCTTGCCATTGAGGTGTTTACACGCTATTGAAAGAATACAATACCGCATATTGAAGTAGTAATAGAATGTAGCTTGAGGAAGAGAGAACTAATGATTGGAGAGATCAGAAATGACTTCACTGAGAAAACTGCACCTGAGCTGAACCTTGAAAGAAGAAAAGGATTCACAGCCACTAATAGCTGTGTGTGGATACCCAAAGATCTAAGAAAGAGGCACCAAATGCGTTACTCCTTTTTCTGTCCTTGGTGGGCAAGAGAGCAGCAAAAAGTCTAGGGCTGTGCCCTCCACTCCCTATCCTAGCCAACAGGGCCTTTTTTCCTAAGTTCCAACAACCATTGCTACATCATTAGATTGTAAGCTCTTTCGGGGCAGGGACTGTCTTTTAAAAAATATTTACATTTCTAGCAATTAGCAGAGGTGCCTGGCAAATTGTTTGTTTGTTGTTCATCCTTCATTCTCAAAGAGGCCCATGACATCAGGCATCAGGAAGGTGATGACATGACTTGCAAGTGAATTGAATTTAAGTGAGGGAGGTTAGTGCAAAGTCACCAGCCTCACTTTCTTTCCCAGAGCTATTTGGTCCAGGGTCAAGTTATACATCAGTAGGAGAGAAGATGTCCCCGTGGCACATAGTAGGTGTTTAGTAAATGTTTATTGACTACTGACAAGTAGGGTCCTGGTGGAGTAACTCTGAAGTCTAACCTTAGCCGGGAAATAACATGAGGGATTAGGCAGGTAAGGATAAAAGAGCATTTGACACTACTTTACTTAGTGATCATTAATTAAGACATTGGAGCTTAATCCTTGGCCTGACAGACTGCTATTATTTTATATCCTGTCCTAGGGAGAGTTTAGCTTATTAGCAACTCCATTAAAATTCTTCAGATACCTCATCAGGTGTAAGTTAGAAAGGTAGTCTGATTCTCAGCAGCACCTGAGACAGTACTCTCCCTCCTTAACACTGCCAACTGACTTCCTCAGTTTACTTTAAGTCCCAACTGAAATCCCCCCTTCTACAGGAAGCCTTTCCCAACTCCTCCTTAATTCTAGTGCCTTCCCTTCATTAATTATTTCTTATTTATCCTGTATAAAGCTTGTTTCATATATATATAATATGTTATATATATAATATGTTTTATATGTATAATACACACACACACACACACACACATATATATATTTGTATGTTTCTCTTCCATTCAAACTTCTCAAGAACAGGAATTGTCTTTTGCCTTTTTTTGTATCTTTAGCACTCAGCACAGAGCCTACACATAGTAGGTGCTTACTAAATGCTTATTTATTGACAGCTGTCAGTGCCAAGATTTGAAGTGCAAAGCTGGAGGACGAATACTAAATTTGAGTTAAGTCATAATTCCATTCCCCCTCGGGACTTCCAGGTCCAATAGATTCCATTTGTATAGATTCTGCTCCAATTCAATTTAACCCTATTAATCAAACATTTATTAAGCACCTCTTGTATCCAGAGCACTGAACTATGATTAGGGGAGGTACAAAGTTCAGGTAAGATGCTGGTTCCTGCTCTCAGAGCCAAAGTTGAATGGGGCTCTGGGAAAGACGGCTCCATCTTCCCCCTGTACTCTGGAGGAACACAGAGAAGACAAAGAAGATTAAGAGACAGGCTTTGTGCTAGTAGCCTTTCAGTCATGCTCCCTTGGGTACCATTTAACCACATTGCCTTAGCTGTGTTGTCAGAAAAATGTTCCCTCCTAACCAGGATCTTTATCTCAGTAAAGTATGAAAAGTGGTACTCGCTCCATGGGAATTGCCATTATTATCATTGTCTTTTACTCTGCCATCCAGAAAATGCCTTTCCTCAGTATCCATTCATATCATTTCAAGGCCTAATCAGGACAATGGAGAAGACTTTCTCAGTGACTGATGCTGAAGAGGGATTCTGGGACAGTAGATACCAACCTCTGCCCAATATGGAGGTACCTGCCTCCTCTAGACTGGGAGCTGGAACCTGTTGACTCTCATGTTATTTTAACATCATGAAATTGCTGGTACAACCTGTTTGTCCTCAGTGTGAAAATTTTACTCAAGTGTCAATTTGCCTCCATTTCTGTCTCTGGGTTTCATCACCCTTAGAGTTCGTATATCTCCCAGAGATCTGGCAATCATTAAAGAAAGAGGTGATGATAGAGCCTAAGGATCAGAAAAACCCAAGTGTATGTGAAGGTGAAGGCTGAGTCCATTATACAAGGAGTAGCCTTGAGGCTATGAAATGCAGTCCTTACTTGGCCAGATGGCATAAATGTAAGCTTTGGATGCTATGAATGAGTGGAGATGGAGGGACGGAAAGCCCAGAATAGTTTGAATCAAAGCTTAGAAGCAAGAAAACCAAGGGGATTGGGAGAATTCCAAGTAATATAGTTAGACTGGAATGTACTATATTTATAAGAGAATCATAGAAACGAATATATAGCTAACCAGTTGTAGAAAAGTGGGAACATAGTATTTGACATACACAGTTTTTAGATACAACTGTGCAGTGAACTCCAAATTATTTGTATGCAGCCAGATTTACCCAAGGCAGATTTTCAATCTTAGGATGCCTCTTCCCTCCTTTGTCCAATATGGAAAATCCATCTCCTCTCCTCCTACTTCACTGGAGAATGTTGAGAGGAAACAAATTAATTTTGATATCAACCAAGGAAAACACAAATAAATCTGCTGACTCCAAGGAAAAACAGATGATGCTTTCCAAAATCAACTTGAGTAATGTTTAGTTATATTTGTGATACAGATCTCCTACATGAAAGTAAAAAAGCTTGAGGTGGTTTTAAGTTAAGAACACATAATTAAATACAGCAGGTCCTAAATAGACTACCTCTCAGTTCAAAAATCCCCTCAGTACTCATTTAAATTAATTTTGGGGCAAGGAAAGGGATTCTAATTCTAAATTATTATAGGAAAAAACAGGATTGAGGGGAGAAAGTTGTTTCTGGAATTTTGCTGAAGTTGATGTTACTTGCACACTAATTGCCTCCTCCTTGATATCTGAAGATAGGTAGAGGTGAGAAGGTACAGTGATTGCTTAAAGGGCAGAAAGTTTTCCAGCTGCAGTATCCATTCATATCATTTCAAGGCCTCTGAGTGATGCAGAAACGTCTTGCCAATAGGCTTGGGAGGGGGTTAAAGAGAGTGAAATTGTAAGAGTATCAGAGACTGTTCTTATTCAATGAACCTCTTTGCCCCATTAGGAATTCTAGATGCACATAATTCCATTTTGACTTGAGTGCTGGAGGGTTGCGATTAGAGTCTGAATGATCAAATTACTGAAAAATTACCAAGATTACTCACCAAATTACCAAAAATAAAGTGTTTATGCAAAATAAAAGGTTATGTGTATTTGTTTGTGTTGGGAGGGGAAAGTAGTCTTATTAATGCATATGTAAAATTTCCCAAGGTGGGTAATTCCGATTTTGTAGTGCAGAGATTTGTGAATAGGATTTTTGTCTTTTAGTATTTTGATTATTTATATTTCAACCTAATTGCTTTCATTTGTAATGCTATGTATGTTGTTTATGCATTTAAAAACATTCATCTGAGAAGGGATCCACAGGTTTCACCAGACTGCTGAAGGGATCCATGTCACAAGAGGAGTTGAGAGCTCTTGCTATACTCCAAAAAACAATTGAACAAGTTATTGGGGGGTGGGGTTGTTGAGAAATGGGGAACAGAGGCATAAACAGGTGTTGGTACATGGTTTAGCTAAAAGGGCGGTAGCCTGATAGAAGTCAGAAAGCCTGGGCTCTAGTCTTCAAAAGCAACCCATTTCTCTTTTAGATAGCTCTGACAGTCAGGGAATTTCAGTTTTCACCAGCCTAAATTTGTCTTCCTATGAATTCACTTATTCATTCTTTCATCGTATTAAGCTTCTACTGAGTGAAGAGATAAATTTTGGATAGGACAAGGGCCTGGACTGCATGGAGTTTACAATCTTAATAGCTAGATAAGGCATAAACAGAAAGTCGTAATACATAATATAATAAATGAATTAGGCATCTAAAAAAAAGGTTCAAGGAACAAAGTCATTTACTACAGTTCAGCCGCTTCTTCTGCCACCATTTCAGTCCCCTTCTCCTAAAGATGTGCAAAATGATTTACCTAGACTCATTTGGTCTTCAGACAATTCTATATAGTGGTTACTCTCCTGCTTGCCCCATTAGATGGTAAACTTTTTGCAGGCAAGAATTATGTCTCAGCGGAGCCAAGATGGCGGCATAGAAGCAGCAAGATCGCGCAGCTCCCACGCCGCCACCCTAAACACCCAGAAAATTATGAGCCCAGAGAAAGCCTAGGACTCTCAGACTCACAAAAATACAGAGAACACATCTCTCGCTGAAGGCAGCATCACGGCAGCCAGAAGGGAGGCTGGAACAGCCTGAAGCCGAGACTGGGGCCAGGCCTGGGACGGTGGGAAGGAGCCGGGCTGAGCTGAGCCGAGTGGGCACCGCAGCCAGTCAGCAGCAGTTCTACAGCCTTCAGCACCCCCACATCTTCCAAGGCGTGAGGAACGGGATGGGAGAGGGGCAGCTTGTACAGCAGCAAAGCAGAGACCCGGCCAGCCCAAAACCGCAGCCGAGGCCCAGCTAGGCCCCAGGGTGGCCGGGAGGAGCTGAGTCTCCCAAACCAGCTTGAGTCTACTTCAAAGAAAATCTAAAGCACCGGCCTAAGGGGATCTTAAAATCCTCAGAGACGGTTAGTGAAAGTGAAACTTTGAAAATTAATTTGGGGGTGGTAAAGCAGTTTGGCCAATCTGCCCCCAGGGCAAGGAAGCAGTGGGGGAAGGGAACTGCTGAAGGGTTGCTTCAGAGCCCCTGGCCTGCGGACTCCGCAGGGGGGCTGAATCGATTGCTCAGGGCCAAGTGCTCTTGCATTGAGCGGCCTGGATCCGGATCGTGGTTTTGGGTGGTGGTCCTAGGGTGCACTTTCAGCAAGCCAAAGCTGGGGGGACTTGAAACACCCCCCCTAATAGTTCCGGCAGTTGGGAAAACCCCAGCGATTTGGAACATAGCTTCCCCCCCTTGGAAGCAGAGTTTCACAGACCTAAAAGAAACCAACCAATTAATTGACTGGCCAACATGAGAAAGAAGAAGCAAAATAAAAACACCAATAAAACTCTAGAATCCTTTTTTATGGATAAAAAGGGTCAAAGCATGGAACGGGAGGAAGAGAGCCCAGAACTCAGAACTCCCACACCAAATGCTTCCAAGACAATTGAAGAATGCCTAGAAGCTATACATCAACT
>JAQQSW010018981.1:0-11138 GCA_028646575.1 Pseudocheirus occidentalis | reverse complement strand
AAAAAAACTAAAATTAAGTGACTATTAAGTGACACTGAATCAGGTACAGAGAGTAAGGCTTAAGGACTTATTCTTCCTTAGCTTACATACTAAGATAGCTGAAAAAGACCTTATTACTCAGATACAGTGCTGTAATTTAGCAATTACATATAAATGTTCATTTTCTTTGAAAGAATAAACTAGGGGCAGCTAGGTGGTACAGTGAATAGAATCCTGGAGTCAGGAGGACCTAAGTTTAAATGTGACCTCAGACACTTAACACTTATTAGCTGTGTGACCTTGGGCAAGTCACTTAACCCCAATTGCCCTGCCTTCCTCTCTCCAAAAAAAAAAAAAAAAGAAAGAATAAACTATAAGAAGGAGGTGCAATGTGATACATTGAAAAGAATAATTCTGAAGTCAAGAGAATTGGGTTCATGTTCTGATTCTGATTCTCATCACCTGTGTGACTGTGGATAAGTCATTTAACATCCCTGGGTCTACGTTTCCTCACATCATAATAACAGCTGATAAAGTATTTTGCAAATATCATATCACTTTATCCTCCCAATAATTCTGGGAAGTAGGAGCTATTATTATCCCCATTTTACAGATGAAGGAACTGAGGTAGAAATTAAATGATTTGCCGAGGTGATTGAGACTGGATCTGGGAGCCAGGTCCAGTGTTCTATTCACCAAGCTACCAGATGCCTCATGTGTAAAATGTTGGGGTTGAATTAAAGGACCATGGAAGTCCCTCCTATATCTATGATCCTATCTGCATTGTTTCCACATAGCTCTTCAAATGAAATATACTCTACAAACATCTATGATTTCTCAGAATAGCTGAGAGAGGATCTATTTGAATGTAACTCAATAGTACATCAATATTGGTCCTACCATCCAATTGGAAGGTGAAAGGAAACTATAGAGTTGTGTAGTTCTCAAGGGCAACTTCTAAGACGCCACTAGACAGCAGATAAAGGACTAATCTTAGAGACAGGAAGATTTAGATTTGAAACCTACCTCTGTCACATACCGGCAAGGTGATCTTTAAAGAAGAACCAAATTAATGTTAGCCAAATGTCGGCAAGTAAATATACAATGAAAAAAGATGGCCTCGTGCAAGATGGCAAGAGTGAAGAATGACAGGTACGTATAGCACGTGTGTGATGTTCAGGTGTACACCTCACAATGTCAGGAGAAATTTAGGAATGGCCTCAGCATGTGGCTCCTGTGATGGGCTTATGGGAGGCTAGGGATAAGATCTACATGGGATGGGCAGGTATAAATAGGTCACAGTCTGCAACACTGGAGGAAATAAGCACACAGATGAGATTACAGATCCATCCATTGGAGTATTTTGAGTACTGAGAAGGCAAGAATAGGAATAGTCACTTTGTTTCATTTTGCTCGTTTTAGTAATGGTCAGGTTCTTCCCTGACCTGTGACCTCTATCTGTAAGCTGGGTCTGAGAAGGACAGATGAAGTAGGAAAGATGGACAAGGGACAAAGTGTAAGAGGGAAGATGAAGAGTGATATGAGAGGAACAAAAGGTAGTCATGATGAAGTAGAAGAAGAGGAAGTTATATTAATAAACTACACTTCCCCACACATTTGGGAGAACCACAACTCCTCTGTACATTAGGCTCCTGGAATTCCACTAAGCCCATTTTGAGAAATGCAGATCTGGTCTAAATATCTGTTTCCATTACTTACAAGTTAATGCTCTCTGCCACCATAGATTTATTGAGCTAGTAAAGCATGTAATGGTGCTCTTAGAACTATTTATCTATATTTGATTATACCAGAAAGGTTTTCATCCCAGGAGTTTCATTCCTTAGTTCCTGGTTATATGTGTATCATAAAATAGACTTGGAAAGCCAGCGTCAGTAATATAAAACATCATTCTGCACAAGTAAGTAATCGAACAGATGAAGAACTAATTTATTATGCATATGAAATTGAGAATAGAATTCAACTGTGATAGAATATAAAAAATAAATTAATGTGGTGTCAGTTCCTCTTTGGATGGCTTGCCAGAGCCAAAATTCCCACTTTGTAACACTAAAATTACCTTGGTCTAGCAGGAGCTATATATGTAATTGAATTTCTTGGATAAGAGATTTCAGATTCACTCCTAGTAATAAGGAACCAAGTCCATGCTGTCCTTCCCAGCATGGTGTCCTCATCTCTTGGCAAGGGTGACCCTATCCAGGACTGGGGAGGGAGTCCAATTTATCTTTGCCACTTCTCTCTTGCTTTTTATCTCCCTCGTCTATCCCCAGTGCAAAGTCTTCATATGGCAAGGTCTGTCTGGTTGCATGGATGCTTCCTGTAGTAATGCCCCACCAGTCCCTGATATTTATATATGCTAATAGTGACCTTTTCCTCATCAAAACTTACCTGTTTTATATGTTCCATCCCTGAAGGGTTCTACTGTTGAACTGCTCTGTGACAAAGGGTGATAATTAATAGCCCCACTTAAGTAGGATGCCTGCATGACTGAAAACCAAAAATACCTATTTGTGAACATCTGTTTGCCATATTGTGGAGTCTTTCTCCTTTGTCTGTCTCCTTCCACAGAAGCAAGATCTATAGATGGAGAGAGAAGTAGGCAGGTCTCAGAGAGTCAAGACAACCAATCTAGATTATACAGATGAAGAAACTGAGGCTCAGAAAGAATTAGTGAATTTTTCAAGACACACAGGTAATATTTAGCAGATGTAGGTTTCAAATCAAAGCCATAGAGCGAGTTACCCTCCCAATTTTTTTTCATTTCTTTAGAGAAGAGCAGCCTCATGTTGTAGGAATAGCTAAATTGGTTACAATCCATTGGTAAAGAAATAATATTGACTCTGAGCATTTATGGCTACTAGCTATATGACCCTGGGAAAATCTATTAAACTCAGGGTTTTTATCTGAAAATGTATCTATTAATAATAATAATAATGATAGTCCCTACCTTCCAGAACCTTTATGAAGATGAGATAATATTTGTAAAGCACTTGGCAAACCTTAAAGCACTATGTAAATGTTTGCCATTTAAAGCACTGCATAAATGTCAGTTGCTGGTTTTCCTTTTCCACTAATTATCTGGTCTTCTGGTACTTAAATCTGCTATAAATTTAAAAGAGATGAATTAATAAAAATAAATAAATTTCTTAAAAGAAAAGTATTTATTATTTCTCTAGGATGATACTCCTAATAACAAGACCCGACCCCAAACTACCCCTCCAATGGTGTAGAATTCAGTTTCTTCATTTTCTATTATCCATGGTGAATTTTTAGGTGTAATTCTCTTCACAGAGATGCTCTCTTTCTTCGTTGAATTCTCACATACTTTCCAGTGATTCAGTCTAACATTCTTTCCTGCTAAAACCCAGCTTAATCATTGAAGAAATATTTGTAGTACCCAAGGCCTGAAATAATCATGTCAAAACAATTATGTGCTTCCCTAGGTAACTGATCCAGCTTATTCAGAGTCCAAGATAACATTTAACAGTTTAACAATGGAGGTTCAGGGTTTTTTTGGTTTTGTTTTGTTTTTTCTGGTCATCAATTCTCTGAATAAATTTTGCTTTTCCAAATAGGAATAAGGAATGGTTAATCTTTCCATCCTCCCCCCCTCACATCAACTGTAAAAGTGAAAATAAAAAAGATTTCATAGGAAGCACATGAATATTCTAAGAGTTATTTAATAGTTACTTTTCTATGACCGTACTTATAAAACTGAAATGCTGAGATGTATTTTATTCCACTTTGTCACATCAGGAGGCTCCCAAGGTATTTTTGATGATTAAATTAATTGAGTGCATGGAAAAAAGGGGGCAGATTTATTGTCCTTATATTTCTTTTGCACTTTATTACTCCTCCCTCCCATATAAACATTCAGAATTTAATTTAGCAATGAAGAATTCATCTTAACTCTGGAAATAAATGTACAGCCTATTATCCAAAGGCTTTTAACATCATGCAGAAATATTTGATTAATCCCCTTCAGATTAGAATAGCACACCCAGCTTTTTCCCAAGACTGTTGTTGTTCAAGTTGTTTTCAATCCTATCTGACTACTCATGACCCCATTTGGGATTTTCTTGGCAAAGATAGTGGAGTGGCTTGCCATTTCCTTCTCTGGCTCACTTTACAGATGAGGCAAACAGGGTTAAGTGACTTGCCCAGGGTCACCCAGCTAGTAAGTATCTGAGACCAGATTTGAACTCAGGAAGATGAGTCTTAGTGACTCCAGGCCTGGTACTCTGTCCACTGTGCCACCTGGCTGCATGCTGTCTGGTATTATCTTCCATGTACATAGTATATATCCATTTATATAGTATATTTAGGTATTTCTTTACATGTTGTCTTCCCCATTAGAAAGTGAGTGACTTGACGACAGATTTTTGCCTCTCTTTGTATCGCTAGGGCTTAGCACTGTGTCTGGCACTTAGGAAATGATTGGCATATGCTTGTTGACTTACCTTCATTAGTCATAAATATCTGAGTGCCCTAAAGCTGCCCTTAGTTCAGCTTCATAGTCTCTCTCACTTTGGGGGAGGTGGGGAGGAGATGGGAATAAAAGTCCCAAGAAACTGGCACAGCCATTAAATCAAACTGCTTACAGTATGGTTGAACCAATCCCTTTAGCTAACTTATCTAACTTCACAGCAGATACTGACAATGGGTAAATTGGTTGTCTATCAATTGCTTTACTGTTTAAGCTCAAAGTGACTGGAATGACTTGCCATCATCATAGACAATTATTGCCCCCAAAACATAATGTTTGAATTTATGGGGTAAATCAGAGTTGGAACAGTTGCTGCAGCCAATAATTCAATGAAATCCTAGCTGGTTAAGAGCAACAGAGCTTGGTCATTCATGACCATCTGTTGGATGTCTATTGGAAATCTGCCTAAGTTCAAGGAAGGTCAAAAATAGCCAATGTGAGGTGAACATAGAGGAAGAAAGGTAAATACCAGATTGTGAATTTATGGAACCAGAATTATGGAGCTAACTAGTGACAACCCAAGAAAAAGTCTATAAAAACAGAAGACTGAGTCAAAACCATGGTGGAGATTCTGGATGAAGAGGTATGGTCAGGGAAAAGATGAAATTGTTCACTGATTGATCTATGTGGTTTATGAAATCTCCTCCACCCTTATCCAATATTAAATGAATGGGACAATATGGATTATACTTCTTCTGATGTCTGAAAGAGCTTCTGTCTCTGTGAGTCTTGGAACTAACAAAAGAATATTATAGATGGAAAAGAACTCATTCATTTTATACTCATAGTTCAGATCTTTTCTTCTGCATAGAACAGAGCTAAAATGGTGGTCACTCTTTATTCAGCAGTAAACTAAAACAAAACATTAACAGAAACTAAAGTATAGCATTCACAATGATATAACATAACAACTTATCACTAAAGTGACCACCTAGTTTTAAATAGAAGATATCACAATACATATGACCTTAGTGTTCTTAATGAATAAAGTGTCTATTTCATTTATTATATTTGTATCTCCAGCATCTAACCCAGTTTCAGACACTTAAGAGATGCTTTTTGTTTAACTAATTAAAGTACTGAAAGAGTTCTTTGAAAGAAGAATAGTTCAGGATGAACTTTCAAGGAATAGCTATCTACTGGGGGCATGTGGGATGTTGGGAGGACTAGAACCTCTGGTGTGAGGACTTGTCAAGTCCATTTCAGGGCTCCTTATCTACCTTTGATGTCCACCTTCATCCAACTCTCACTTGTGGCTCCAAGAAACTATAGCTTACAAAGAGGTCACACCCCCAGTAAAAATCATTGAAGTAGATGGGCTAAACCAGGTTGAGGGTAACCAATAGGCCTCAGACCTGTCAATGAGTTAGGGGGACATCTACCCCAAGCAAGTGAAGACTTTTCCCAGCAGAACGGGCAGATGAGAACAATTAGTACTGACAGCCATTGAAGTAGACACTGTGGAGCACTTAGAGCTTGGTCAGACACTGAAGATGCAAAGGTAATCCACCCATCAAGGGCCATTGTCAGTCATCTTGACTTATGTCTTGCCACTGGATGACAATGACTCTGGAAGAGAGAGAGTGAGGCTGATGACTTTGCACAACTTGGTCTTACTTCAATACTATTCATATGCAAGTCATCACCCCCATGATGTCATTGGTCCTCTTCAAAAATGAAGAGTGAAAAATAAGTATCCATTGATTTATATTTATATAGTCCAATTCTCTTTAGGTAATTTCCCAGAAATTTCCCAAACTATTTGTTAACTGTCAGAAACATGCATCTCTCCAAAAGAAAGTTTAATCTGCAATTTTATTGTTTAATTTCACTAGATATAGCAGCAGAATTGCAATATTGACCTGGTAGCATGGCATAAATTCCCAGGACTACCATGTAATGACAAGCAAAGGAATACTTAGCACCTTGTTTCAGTTCAAGTGTCTTTGAGCCTTGCTCATGATTATATCAAGTCTTTGCTAAGAAACAGAACCCACAGATCTGACAGTGGGAGGGACTTGCAAAAGACAGGAACAGGAAGGACATAAGAAGTAAGGAGAACAGTGAGGAGCTAAAGACTATATAAAAGGAGGAGCACAAGCTGGGACTCAGCAGAGCTGAGAAGGAGAAGACTTGTGGTGTCCGGCACTCTGTTTGTCTGTTCTGTCTGTGTTGATTTGTGTTTGTGATACTTTGAACAGAAGTCCTGGGACCTTATTGCTGGTTCAGAAGCCCTGAAAAAGGATTTTCTTGTTGTCTGTTTACAGGAGTCCTGGAGGAGGGCTTCAGAGGTCCTGGGACTATACTGATGGTTTGTGCTGATTTCTCAGACCTGGTTTGTGGGTCTGTGTCGATTTCACAGACCTTATTTGTGAGTCTGTGTTGATTTCATAGGCAGATAGTGAATTGACAATGGTGCTGGAAATGTGAATGAATGTTGTTTTGGTTCTGTTAAGCTTTGTCTTCCAAGAAACAGACACTGTGAAAGACTTGAGATGAACTGGACACTGTAAGCTTCAGTATGAAACAGGAACTGGACAAGGAGCTAGATGAGGAGCTAAGAGCCACCTGCATGTGAATCCAGGTGATGGTTGGGTGAATTCAGGCAAGACCTGCACCCATGGAAGAGGAACCATGGAATTTGATAGCCAGCCTCAAGCCAAGATGAAAAGACCTATTTTGGGGTACTTAGTGCTGACTGACAAGATCATGATTTACTGTGACCTAGGGGTGGGAGAACTTTATATTTTGTACCCTGTACCCATTAAGGATGATTGAGTCAAGGATGATTTGAAGTTAGTTTCCAATCAAGAAGAAAGAAGACTTTCTGACTGAGAGATCAAGACACTGTGACCCAGGGGTGGGAGATCTTTGTGTTTTGTATCCTAAATGATATCTTTTGTTTAAAACTATGTGGTCACTTTAGTGATAAGTTATGTTATATCATTGTGAATGCTATAGTTTGGTTTCTTTGAATGTTTTGCTTTAGTTTACTGCTGAATAGAGAGTTCACTATACTATGTGATCAGAACCTTAAAGCTATTCACAGAAGCAGTCCTATGAAGAACTGCTCATGCTTGGCTTTACATATCAAACACCTAAATGTAAGACAATTTGATGGATCTGCCTTCCCTCTTATCCCTGCCACATATCCCTCCTGCCTTCAGGATGAAACATTATCTGCAATAGAGGGGGAAAATTCCAACATCTAATAAATCCAACTTTCCTTTCTACCCTCACTCTGTCTACTTCCAAATAAGATTTTTCTAAAGAATGTAATACTTTTTAAAGTTGTTGTGGTTTGTCCTTCAATCTCAAAGAAGACCATGACATCAGGGAGATTACGATATGACTTTGATTTGAGTGAGAGAGGGCTGTGCAAAATCACCAGGCTCACTTTCTCCTCCAGAGCTATCTGGGTCCAGTGGCCAGACATCAATCAAGATGACTAGAGATGGCCCAGGATGCAGTGGGAGACCTTGGTCCTTCTAAGCTTAAGTCTTTTCAGTTTTCACTTCGAGTTAGTTAGCATCCATTCAGTGAATAGACCTCTTTAAGTAGTCAAGGGATGGCCCTTTAATTAAAGACATGTGTCTATGTGTATAACATACACGTACACATACACATACACATACACATACACATATACATATATACATACATATGATCAAATCTGGGAGGGAAAGACCCTCAGGGTAGCTCACCAAAAGAGAAAGAGCTACTCTTTATATTCACTCTGAGCCAGGAAAGCCCCACCTAAAAACCGTTAAGTGGGGATTGGGCAGAAATCTGTTGTTGTCCACTACATGAAACCTACACTGAATTGGGTTTAAGATTTGACCTTTGAGAAGAAATCTATCCAAATAAACCCCAAGTTAACTGGGTAGCTTTTGGTCATCAAAATTTACCTTCCTTTGGGCAAAACAGAGGAGGAAAGAGGAGGAGCTGAGTTGCCTAACTGGAATTGTATTTATATAATAGTATGGAAAAAAATTAATGCATTGAAGAAATTGAAAAGTTCATTTGCTGCACTGAGTATCTAATTCAATGATAGTGGTTAATGCCAGAGATCAAAGTATTACTACAATGGAAGGACTTCTCATTAGAGGCTTTTTTGTGTGAACAGCTGATTCTTCCTTTCATTCTTTCCACATTTCTGCATATAACTGTCTCCCCTTTCTATGACATCCTAAGAGAAAAATGGAAGAGTCTTTCATATCTCTAAAACTAATCTTTTTCTTTTTGCAAAGCTGCTCAATGTTTTGTTTGAGTATTTTTAGAAGTGTAGGGAGGGAAGAGAAGTGAAGACAGAACTTCATTTATACAAGAGCAATGGCCTGTTTTGTCATAATCTTATTTTAATAGGAGATCGTCTTTTGCTAAAAGTTTAAAAAAAAAGCTATGGCATGTGAGAAGTGTTTCTAACTTTTCATTTGCCACTTTTCACCCATGTGAACTAAAGGAATACATGATTTCTTTTACTGTTTTTGCATTACAAAGATGTGATTCATCTATGTGGCATTTGATCATTTTCTAAGCCAGCATCAGGAGAAAATGAGAGGCATCTAAATCTTAGAATCAATAATGCCTTTGATTCCCAAATCCCAAGATTCCCTAAAACAAGGTAACTGGAAATTAGTTACTAAACAGAAAGGATGATCTGTGAAAAACATTAGGGGATCATTAAGGTGAGACAGTCTGTTCATCTTGCAGTGATCTATTGTCCACACAGGCACAGGCTCAGAATGGTAGATTGACTGTCAGTCAACAATCTGTACTCTGTTTTATTTGGATCCAAATAGCCCCAAGAAATGACAACTAGAAACCAGTCGTATGTTATAAACTTGCTCTGTGCTCTGTCTAAGAATAAACAATGCTTGTTGGAGATCCAGGAATGCTTTCATGATCTTTATTGTACATTTATTCTGTTCTGTGGCCTCCTTAAAAAGACTACAAAGGATCAGACAAAGGCAAACCCTTTTATGCTGTTTCCATTTGAATTTCCCACCTTGTTCCTCCCTTCAGAGCTGGGATTGGTTCCAGCTCTTCTGGGCTACAACTTTCCTGACCTGCCCGGTTTTTTAAAAACTAGTTCTCAATGGTGATCATAGAATCTCAAAAAGACTGCTTCTTTTAGGGGCAACTATATATCATTATAAGGAAACTGCTGAAAAGATTACACTTAGACATAGACTCGGGGGTGATGTCAAGTATTAGGAATAGGACCCAAGGAGGACAATGCAGCTTCTGCATTTTATGAATTACTTGAAATGCTGTGGTCTTCTCAGAACCCCAGAGAGATCTCTAGAAAAGGGAGCCCTTGGAAATTAGCCTCTAAGCCCCTTTTTTCTTGTTTAGACTTGGAAAAGAAGAAGGGTAGGAATAAGCATTTATTAAGTTCCTCCTACCAAGCAACATGCTAAGTACTTTACAAATATTATCTCTTGTGACCTCACAACAACACTGTAAGACAGGTGGTATTAATATCCCCATTTAATAGTTGAGGAGACTGAGACAGATAGTGACTAAGTGACCTGCTCAGGTTCACACAGTCATTAAGTGTCTGACTGGGTTTGTAATCCGAGATGACTCCTTAGGAGGGAGAGAAGAAGGATACACAGGATATTATGGTGATGGAAGCAAAAGAAGAAAGAAGAGATACATAAAATATGTTGCTGTAATGCTGTCAGTCAGAATGAAAATTCATGCAGAATTTGAGAGGTACAACAAGATTAGAGAATGAAAAGTGGCCCCAATTTTTTTTTACAAAGGCAAGAGAATAGAATTGATAAATTCGAAGTAAGTAAGTTTGACTTGGATTCCTGACAGTATTTTGGATGTATTATTAAAGAGATGGCTAGTGAACACCTAGAAAAGGAAGCTGTTTTCACAAAAAGCCAACTTGAATTCATTAAAAATTGGTTATGCTAGAGCTACCTGATTTCTTGTTTGGTGGTGGTAACTCAACTGATATATTAAGAGAATTCTATAGAGATCAAAAAAGCATCTGGCAAAGTCTTTCACAACAAGCTAGTAGAAGAAACAGAGGAAATAAGCATTTCTTAAATGTCTACTATGTGCCAAACACTACACTGAGCATTTTACAAATGTTATCTCATATGATCTTGAATAGTCCTTAAGGATTTCATGTCAACTTAGAAGGAGGTCTTGGTCATACACACACACACACACACACACGTATGTATGTATACACACACACACACACACGCTTTTTAAATTCTTATTGATGGTTTAGATAAAGGTGTAAATGGAACGTTTATCAGAAAAATAGGTTAACACAAAGCTAGAAAGGAATGGCACACATAGGATTGCAATCAGCATCCAAAAAAATTCACAATAGACTAGAAATTTGAACCAGATCTAATCAAGTGAAATGTAATAAGGATCAGTGAAGAGTATTGAGCAACTTAGGCTGGTTACTATAAGGTGAGTTAAGTATAAAATGGCAACCAAAAAGCCTAGTGCAATCTTAGGTGGTATTAATGGACACATATGTTTAGGGCTATGAAGGTAAGAGGCCCCTACCCTCTGCCAAGCTTATAACATTGTGAGAGGTGGTGATTCTAGGTATACATTGTTGGGAGGCGCGAAGTTATACCCATTGTCACCTCTCTCTCCTGCTTTCTACAGGCTA
>JAQQSW010018980.1:0-11138 GCA_028646575.1 Pseudocheirus occidentalis | reverse complement strand
ACCTAGTATTTAAAGCTATACAATCAAATGCAACTGGGAAATAATTCATTCAGGGACGGGGGCAGGGAGCCCCTCCCTGCCCTGCTAGAAAGCTAGAGGGGTGTTGGAGGAGGGCATAAAAGGGAACAGATTGTGGGAGGGGCCTTACAGTGGGATCAATGTTCTGGGCTTGGGGGTAGGGGCAAAAAGGGGAGAAAATCTGTAACTCAAAACTTTGTGGAAATGAATGATGTAACCAAGAAAATAAATTAAAATTAAAAAAAAAAGAGATGCTCTTTCAGAAATGAATCAACTGTGTCAAATACATCACATGCAGGAGTTGTCGTTTCAAGAGGTTTTCAAAAAAGAAAATCATCTTAAGTCACCATCATTAACATACCTCACATAAACCAGTAACTGAACAGTTTGCAATGTCTGTAGATTCATCAAGGTGGATACTAAATTTTGGAAGTGGAGCAGATTTAATTTCCTGGATTACCTGATCAAGAATATCAGCAGACATGTCATCTATTCTTCTGTGGACAGTGTTGTTAGATAAGGAAATTGCACTCAACTTCATAAAACAAATTTGTCTCCCATCATAACTCAAACAATGTCTTTGGCCGCTGGCAACAGTAAATCCTCAGCAATGGTGTGAGGTTTCATAGTTCTGGTGATTCTGAGTGCCACCAAATAGGAAGCTTCAACGGCTGCTACGTTTTGTTTGTGGTACTTGCCACCAGTGTCAAATCTAGCTTTCTTGAGTCAATCAACTTTGCTTCTAAAACAGGGTATCCTTGCCAGCAAAGCTTAGATGCTTGCTATCAAAATGGTGTTTTAGTTTGTTCGGCTTCATAGATTCGGCTGACAGAACTTCGCAACAAATAACACATTGCGGTTTCTCAATTCCTACTGTAATTATTGAGGTAAAACCATAATCCTCACTATATTTTCTTTCCTTAATGTTCTTCTCTAAACGATCCATTGTCATGGTATGGTTTGCTAATGAAACTAATACATAACATTAGCTTTATTAATACAAAAGATGATACGTGGCATAGTTCAGTCAATACAGTTCATTAACGTTTCCTATGATTTACCATTGTGTTGGTTTTTTTACATACCTGTTACTATCACAAGGGGGCAGTATTCACATCAACCACAGCTTAATATAAAAAGACAAATCAGCATCCCGATTAAGTTCCCATGGTACAAATTTTTTTTTTGCAGTAGTTGATGATTTTACAGTACATGATTTTGCATTTATCCAGTAATTATAATTCACGAAGTGTTGCTTTACCTCCAATACTGCTGCTTTCAACACAGTAGCTGCTTTTAACAGAGTATCTGCTTTCAACACAGCAGCTGCTCTCTACACAGTAGCTGCTCTCTACTCATGTGTGACTGGTCCACATAAGTACATTATGGCACCAACCCTGTCATATATACCTGTATTTGTACAGGATGTATGTGATGGGGTTGGCGTGATGATATCATCATGCCAGGTACGTAGGCTTATCTGCAAGTGGGCGGACCTGCCTGGAGACAAATATTTTAACATCACTATTTGTGGTGGCAAAATTTTGGAAATTGAGGGGATGTCCATCAATTGGGGAATGGCTGAACAAGCAATTGTATATAACGGAATACTATCAACAGGCAGATTTCAGAAAAACCTGGAAAGACTTGTACAAACAGATGCAAAATAAAATGAGCAGAACTAGGAAAACATTGCACATGGTATGAGAAACAGTGTGTGATGAATACCTACAGATGACTAAATCCTTTTCAGCAATAATTATTCAAGACAAATACAAAGGACTCATGAAGGAAAATACTATCGATATCCAGCTGTGTCTTGGTTCCTAAGACCATTGGAAATATGTGTTTTTATGTTGTGACCCACAGGTTGAGAACTACTCATCTAAATGATCTCATGAGCTCTTTTCCATATTGCAAAGCTCTTTCCAGTTCTAAAATTCTGTGATGTTTCTCAAGGAGTTTACATGGGGCATGAGCAGAATAACATTCAACTCTAACCACAGACACATCACAGGATTTAAAGTTGGAAGGGCACTTAGTTATCTAGTCCACCCCCTGATGCCTAAAAGTTAGGAGACTTGTTCAAGGTCACACAGATAATAAATAGGAGATCTGGAATTTGGAGTCAGGTCTTCTGACTTCAAATCTACTACACCACTTAACTTCCCTTCAAATTCCATTTTGCAAGTCAATCTGCAAAGTATCTAGGGTAATTAATTGGGTTTCTAGTTTTGCTAGTACAGAAGATTCAGTCCAAAACCTTTAAGGAAATCAAGGGACATCTCAATTTTTAACAAAAGTATAGTATGTAGTTTAAGGATAGTCAGTGACTATAAGAGAAAAAGACAGACTTTTAGTTCAGAATATATTCAGGGATGACATAGAATGCAACTGAAAGGCACTCAAATTTTTCCCCAGGTAGAGTGATCCCTTCCACATCATGACTTTCCCAGTATAGGGTTTTGATATAGGTCAGCATAAGAATCAAATGAGAATTTGGGGGGAGTTTTGCAGAAGCTGCAAATGACAGAAGGCCAGCAGACTGACATAGAAAAAGTTTAGAAACTCAGAATGTATAAAATATATGCATAGTATTATATAATATCAACTCAAATTTTACAATGAGATATTATAAACACCCCATAAAAGAAAAAAATCAGACTTCTCTGGTGTGAAGGGAGAGCCAAAAAATGTTATTAGTATTTTCCAGATTGTGGAGGCACAGCACTCCTAACCTCTGTGATATGAAAGGGATAGCTGTACTTACACTTCCCACCAAATCTGCACAGTTGAACCTACCACGTCAAATAACTCACTGCCCTTGGCCCTTTGGGTTCAGCCTGTTATCTTGCTTCCTTAAGTAGCAAGTAGACTTAGTCAGAAGACCTCAATAAAAATTCCATCGCTGTGACAGTGTAAACTTGGCTAAGTCACTTCACTGCAATCTGCCTTGGTTTTCCTTTTCCTTAAAGTGGAGTTAAGGATGTTTGTTTTTTATGACCTTGTGGGGAATTCTTAACTAAAAGGTTCTATTTATCTCAGTTATTATTAAACCTTAAAGCCTATGCAAAGTCAGTGATTGATATCGATTATGAAGTACTAAAAGAAAACATTAGGTATATTACTCCATTATGACTGCCACAGTCTAGCATTACAAATTGTAGGGTCATAGGGCAAATGGGGCAATGGACTTCAAATGTTATTTCATTCAACCCCCTTAAAGATGAGGAAACTTCAGTCCAGAAAAAAGTGATTTGCAAAACATCTACAAAGATAGGAAGTGACAGACCTAGGATTAAAACCTTAAGTCAGCAGTTCTTAACCTGTGGGTCATGACCCCTTCGAATGACCCTTTCACAGGGGTTGCCTAAGACTATCGGAAAACACGTATTTCCGATGGTCTTAGGAACCAAGACACAGCTCCTCTATCTGTCTCCAGGCAGGTCCACCCACATGCAGATATGCCCACATATGAGTATTAAAGGGTCATGGCATTAGGAAGGTTGAGAACCACCCCCTTAAGTCATCCAGCTCCAAATTCAGTTATCTTTTCACAATGACCTTCTAGGCCTCAACACCAAGGAGTAGTCTTGAATAACACCTAAGGGCTATCTAGGGGATCTCTTAACAGCTCAACCCTCCTGGCTTGGGCCCCCAAGATTGTTGTGCCAGTGAGTTGCTTAACATACTATTCTCCTCTACCACTTAAATGTGAATAGGAAGTTTACCAATGTGAACCAAAATGCTAGCATTTAAAAAATATTTTTAACAGATAAGGAAATGATTCTGTGTTTTATATGTATTATTACCTTCAAAAGAGACTAAGGAACTCTTTAGACATACAGCTTATGGAAGAACCTAAGACAATGTGATGTGGTATAATTGGATCTTTTCTGCTGGAAATTCTAAAGTCTAACATACCAGCTTTGCTCACTCTTTTAAAAAGAATCCATATTTCTTATTAACCCAAACATGGGCTTTAGAGTAAAGGGGAGAAGCCCTTGAGTCATAACTCAAGCTCCCACATCTTCCTTTCTGATGAAGTCTCCAACTTATCCTAACCACCACAGAAATCTGTCATTAGGATGACCTTGCTTCTCCTCTGTTTCTCTTCATGCCTTAATTACTTCCTCTCTCAAATCTAGCATTTGCTTTGCAAGCCTTCTTCCACCTCTATTTGAGTGAAAAATGTTGTAGTTATTCCAATAGGCACAACCAGACTGACCTCATTCCATATAATCTGCAACAGTTCAAACTCAATTTCTACTTCAAAACTAGTTGTGGGTTTTTGGTCTCTTCCAGATCCATTACCCTACATGCACAGTCCGATCTCAACACTCTCTTAGCTGTAGTGCTGGAGCAGCCTTGGAGGATTTCTTCATCCCTGTGATACTCTCTCCTTTCCATTTTCTGACAACTTGGGCAGCAGCTTCAGTTCTGGTTCCTTCTCAGACTAGCCATGTGACCATTAAGAAATCACATACTCTCTCCATTTCCTCCTTTATACAAAGGAGAAATCTAGTTGTGAGAAACAAATGAGATGATGTGAAAGGACTTTTTAAACTAACAAAATGAGCTGTTAAGGTTTATAGAACATTTTCCTCAAAACCCCAGAAACTAAGGCTCAGAAAGATTTGGTCATTTGCCCAGGATCAGTTAGCAAGTATCAAAAGTGAGATATAAACCAGGGTCTTTGACCTCAAGTGCAGTATGTACATAGAAATTGCATTTGATCCCTAGACTTCCCCTCAATCTCTATTAGACCTGCTAACACTGATCTGTTTTCATTTATCCATTCTTTTCCTTATCTTGGACTTAGTAATCACGTGTTTCCTTTTTCCAGTTTTAAAGGGGTCCAGGACCCAGGCGAGCAATAAAATTTTTTTGAGGGGCAATTGAGGTTAAATGACTTGCCCAAGGTCACACAGCTAGTAAGTGTTAAGTGTCTGAGGCCGACTTTGAACTCAGGTCTTCCTGGCTTCAGGGCCAGTGCTCTATTCACTGGGCCACATAGCCACCTCAATAAAATTTCTTTGTATATTGTATATATTTGTATATTGAAGAAAGGTTTTTGTTTGTTCATTTTTAAAAACTTTCTTTAAGCCATTTAACAAGGCTGCTCTTGGAACTCCTCTCAACTACAAGCCTTTTCAGCTTATGCAGCCTCCTCATTACAACCATCCAGCTCACTCTACCTAATTCTCTTCTGTTTCTATGAATTGTAGGTAGAAAAGGCTTGTTATCCACTTGTTAAAGCTCCTCACATAATAGAATTATAAGACTATTAAAAGTATTTGAAGCACTCCTACAAATAACAACAACAAAAAAAAAAACCCACCCAGACCCTGAGCAGGTAATTTGCTTTTCAAAAATTCACAACAAAAAGCAAGGAAGGAATAGACTTAAATAAAGGCACCAACAGAGTTAACAACAATATATAACAAAAAAGAGACCATTAAGAGATGTCTAAAACTACACAATGAAACAAAGGTGAAAATGGGAGGTCAAATAGTATGTGATGAAGAGCTGGCCTGAAGCACCATGGGCTGAATACCGCCATCTACAGGTTAACCAATGTTCTTATGATGTCACTTAAAAGGGGGAAAGGAGAAGATCAAGGAAATACTGTACTCTGATCAAGGCAACCGTAAACAATGAAGAGAAAATAAACTTATGTTTTTCTTTCAGCAAAAAGAGGGTCTACGTGAGTATGAATGAAAAGGCAAAGAGAGGGACTGAAACTAGGGGGAAAAGGTGGAAAGTATGAAGAGGCAATGTTGTTTCAGTGTTGGGAGAGAGGTCCCATTAAAGAACACAAAGGGGAGATTTTCCATAACAGGAGACAGAAATCTTACTATGTATACTATATATATATAGTATAATTTGAAGAGATTTGGTGCTTATAAAGACTACTCATTCTACCTCAGGAAAGGGCAAATCAGAACTCTGGGGGCAATTGGCACCCAGAAGAGTGGGAGGGCAAGGACCCTGAAAGACTTCATAGCAAATGGGAAAAAAATGATTGTGGAGGAGGGCAAAGGGTCGTTTTATAAGCTGCACAGTAGGAGACATGAAAATTACCATCACAGGGCAATACTTTTATCACCTTCAGGAACTGGCATTTCTAAGAATGAGGCACAACAAAAGAGGAAGGCCAGGAGTCAAGATTTACAAGGCAATAACAAACAGTTTAGATGAGGAATACAGAAACTAAAGTTGGATTAAATCAATATAAAGGCCACGAATCAAAAAATAAAAATTAGAATAAATAGAAATGGGAAAGAAATAATGAAGAGAACAAAGGAAAGAAATCTTTTTTTAGAAAAAGGTAGAGAAATTGACATTTAAAAACAAGCAATTTGAAGGAGAGGAGAGGAAGGGTTATTTTACTTGGCTACTTATTTGAAAGGGAAAAAAAGGTGGAAGAATTAGAAAAATTGATAAAAAGAAGAAAAAGAAATTAATAAATAAAGCAAAAGCCCCAGGGATTTCCTAGGGAAAGGGAGGGACAAATGAGAGGGCAGAGGGCCTTAAGAATGAGGGAAGAGCTGAAAAGAAATAGGATTACCTTCAAGTAGATTAAACTAAAATAACTAAAAAGACAAAGTATTGTTTTTACAGAGAAAGAAGGAAAAAAATCCTAATGGGGGGGGGAATTATAGACAAATGGTAGAAAATATTAACCTCTCTTAACTTTAAGTATGGATAAATTACACAATCCAATAAAACAGAAAAATGACAGATTGGATGAGAAAACAAACCCTCAAAATCTGTTGCTTACAAGAAACACATCTTTAAAAAATGAAGATATACATAGAGTAAAAATGAGGGGCTGAAATGGCATCATTTTACTGCATCAGCAGAATCTAAAAGAGCAGGATTTGCAATCCCTACCTGTATGGCAAAGCAAAAATAAACATTCAAAGCTTAAAGGGAGATAAACAAGGAAACTAAGAATATGATGAATACGGGGATACATGGACAAATCTATTTGAAATGGTGCAGTATAAAGTAAACAGAGCCAAGAAAACAATATGCACAATGACTTCAGTAATTTAAATGGAAGTAACCACCAAAAAAAGTTGAACGTTACAAAATTACAAAGAATAAGCACAGGACCCAAATAAGAGATTCAAAGTTACCTCCCACCTCACCCCTTTACAGAGGTAGGGGGTCCACAAGTATGGTATGCTGAACATATCTTCAGACTTTTGCAATGTATCTATCAGTTTTACCGATTTCTTTCCTCTTTTTGTCTTTGAAAAATATTTGTTACAATGGAGTGGCTTCCTGGGAGGAAAAGTATGAGATACACAAGGAAAAGTTTGGTCTTTTTAAAACCAACAAAAGACATCAATAAATAAAAATGTATTTTTAAAAAGATACACAGAAGAAAGTGCAGAAGGAGCACAAACCAGCAGGGTAGTAGTGTTGGTACTAGTGTTAAACTTAATGTATACTTTTTTAAAAAAAGCTGTATATTATATACAAATTAGGTATACAGGTCCTTTTATTCCTTTTTGCATGTAGAAATATTCATAATTGTTGGTATTTGTCAAATTCAACATTAAAAAGTTAATTTCTAAGGGAAAAAAATCCTAAAAGAAATACAAGAAAATTTTGCTGAATTTTTCTAGTTAAAGCATTTAGTATTTGATTCACTGAACAATGTCACCCTCTTGTGGCAACAGGCAGTAACTAAATTACAAAATAATTAACAATATAGTGATTCCATAACAAATAAATCAACTGTCATCCTTCAAATGAGTCTGTGGGCAACGCATATGTATGATTTTCAAGAATTTCAACAAAAATCACACAAAAGACTGCTCCAAACCACTAATAATAAGAAAAATGTAAATCAAAATCCTCACTAATTGATAAAGATGAGGATAAAAGTAGGAATAATCAAGACTAGAACATCTCTAGAAAAACAGGCGTGGTAATATACTGCTAGTTAAGCTGTGAACTAGTCCAGCTATTCTGGAAAGTATGTACATACCCCAAAGAGATCAGACAGAAAGGTCCCATAGCAGCACTTTTGTTGTAGCAAAGAAACAAAATGATACCCACTGATTTAGGAATGGCAAAATAAAGATAATATCTCATTTCACTAAATGGGTCACGAAATTTCAAGTATCATGTTATTACTGATGTATGTGCATGTGTATTCGACTTACACACAGCACAGTATAGTAAATACAGTACTCACAAAATAAAACTTGCCTTACCTACTGAAAAACGCATACATTCAGACCTGTACAAAGAATTTAACAAAAATGACTGCTTTTACTGAAGGGAAGCTGCATGTTCAAATTTCCCATTATGTTACCAGCTTAAATGTTCAGTGGGCTACAAATTCCCTCAAGCAAAGAATACTGTTTTGAACAAAAAACACTCGAGAACCACTGGGGTACATAAATGTAATGGAATATTACTGCATTGTAAGGAACAAGGAATACAAAGAATCCAGAGGAAAGAGAGAAACCAATAAAGAAAGCAGAACCAAGGAAATAATATACATGACTACAACAGTGTCAACGGAAAGAAGAAAAGAATAAGATGTAGGGTCCATAATTATAGTAACAATTATTATAATAAAAAGAGCTGGGAAAATGTACCTTGCTAGCTTCTTTGCAGAAATGAAAGTCATGAGTATGGAACTCATTACTGGGTATAATGTTCAGTTCGTTTTGCTAAACTGCTTTTTTTATTTCCTTTTTGTTCTCTATGGTACGGTTCACTGGGTAGGGGAGGAGAGAGGGATATATTTGGTACTGAATATAATCTAAAAACAAATATTGTCAATAAAAAAAATTAACAGCTACCATTTTCTACATAAGTCAATATATTTGGCATGTCAGAAAGCACTGAATTCAAGTCCTGCCTATGGCACATATTGGTTGTGTGACCATAGACAAATAAATCAATTTCTCAATAACATGAGCAATTCTCTTAAGACTTAAGTTATACTGCAAATCTGCATCTGTAAAAGGAATTTGTTTTGTGAAGCAAGTTTCCACATCAGAAACTTTCTCTACTAGTAAAATCTCAGATCTGAACAAAAGAAATTTTTGTCAACAAATATTTACTGAACACTGGTGTGTGCATAGCAACATAAGATGGTTCCTGCTCTCAAGGGGCTTACAATCTGGTCCCAAACCAAACCCCTCAATCAGTTACCTTAGACCACAGGCAAGCTTCCACTTACACCCTTTCATTTCTCTCAAAGTATTATGAGCTAGAAAATTATTCTTTAAAAACACAGAGAACTACTAAATACAAATTGAAACAGAGCTAAACAAATCATTTCACTCTGCAAACTCACTCAAAACAGAATGGATGACAAAAACTGGGGACAGGAGTAACATGTCTGAGATTGTGGGTTAACTATATAAGGAAAACTAATGTGTCATTCCAGGAAACATTATCCAATGTATATTCAAGTCTTGTGGAATTAAGTGTGGGAAAATATAACCCAAAGCTCAAGTAAAAGGCTACTCTGGCTATTGCATTTTCTTTGAAATTCACTCAAATGAGCCCCAAACAGAGAGAGAACAAAAAAGTAGAAACCAAATTACAGGAATTCCACCAGTATAACAAATAATATGTGCATATGTATAACAACATTCAGAATTTTTTTTAAAACACCTGTCTTTCAACAACTTAACCCAAACTACATAAAAACACTGCACAAGAATGCCCACGTCCCAGGAAAGGCTGTGCCAAAGTCATTGTCTCCATCTCATTTTCTTCCTCAAAGCACACGAACTCAATAAATTCCTCCTCTCTAATATCAGTCCAAGGTGACCTGTAAGTCAGTAATGACAATTCAAATGCCCTTCATTATCAGTATTAAAAAATATCTTCCTGGGCAGAAATAAGCGGTCTTTGTGAAGAGGATTCCACTCTTTTAAGGATGAATCTAGAATCCATTCTCAGGGACGTAAGGCAACGTTCAACAAAGTTAAATCTATTCTTTTAAAGTAGCCCATTAAATAAATGGGACGCAAGATTCCAGCTAAATGAGCTGCCACCATTTAGACTTAATCTAAAAAATGGATTAAAATACAACTGGAATGTGATATGTTTTTGCTAAGAAAAAAACAACAACAACAAAAACCCAAGCCTGAAAAGTAACAGTTGGGGTCAGAGTTGCTATGTCCTTTATAGAACCAATTTCATGGGTCACTGGGTTTATTTACATTGTTCTGTTTGAATGATGGTGGGAGGAAGACAAAGGCTTCTCTTTACTATCCCAGGCAGTGAAGCACATTCTGGCTGGGAACATCACATATTTTTAATGAGCTGAAACTGTGCTTGGTCTCAAGCTCCAACTAAAGAGGCCAAAGGCACAATTTTCCACTTATGTTATCACCCTCATTTTCTATATAAAGGGAAAGAAGAAAGAACAGTTCCAGGTAAGAGACAGAAGAAGGCTTGTCAGTGCTGGTCAAGTGATTCTTTTATTGGCTCTTCATTTAGCTTAATGCTGATGGTATCTATCACAGTGGCTCCTTTACATATATTGGTTAAAACTTCTATCTAAAAAACTGTCATGTTCCAATTAAGAACTAGTCACATGACTAGGCTCTCCTGAAGAAATACAACAGTCAAAAACATACAGAATTCTTCATCTCCAGATTCCTTTCCTTATCCTTCCTGTTCCAAAAGCTTCTGTCGAGTTTCCATTACAATTTCTTCCATTATCTCTGGTTTTAAAATGTCCTTGATCTAAAAGACAAAAGATAAAATTGTTCATACAGATAGGGAACCAACATCAAACACATAACCAACTAAGTCACACATAACACAAAAACAGATTAATACAAAAGAAAAAAAATAAAAGAAACTGGCCCAGAAAAGAGAATAGGCTACAAATTACAATCAAATAACAAACATTTATGAAATGCCTACTATGCACTAAGCAATATGCTTGACAATGAAGATACAAAGACAAAAATGAATTAAAGACATATACATGGGGGCGGAGCCAAGATGGCGGCTTAGAAGCAGCAAAGCACCGCAGCTCCCACACAAACACGCTAAAAAACTCATAAAATGGGACGCTAAACAGATTTTCAAGCTCCAAAACTCTCCACAAGACTGAAAGCACT
>JAQQSW010018979.1:0-11138 GCA_028646575.1 Pseudocheirus occidentalis | reverse complement strand
AGAGCTCTGGCCCAGACTCTAGAACCAGCGTGCTATCTATTATTGCACTACTGAAGCTCTGGTCAGACTAGAAACAGCGTAGTATCTCTTATTGAACCACTGGAGCTCTGGTCCAGAGTCTAGAATGAGTGAACCATCTATTACTGCATCATCAGAGCTTTGACCCAGACTCTAGAACCAGTGGGTTTTCTATTATTGCATCACCGGCGCTCTGGCCCAAACCAGTTATTGGACCTCAGGCAAGTCACCACCCATTCTTGGGCCTTAGTTTCTGTGAGGGCATGCACAGATCCAGATGATCCAGCTGAGAGTGCCAGGGCCTAGAGCCAGGAAGACCCAACCTCATATCTGGCCTAATGTACTTACTAGCTCCATGACCCTGGGCAACTCACTTAGCCTCTTGTCTGCCTCAGTTTCTTGGGCTCTAAAGTGGGGAGAACAACAATACCTCCTTTCCATGGCTGTCATGAGGATCAAATAACAGTATTTGTAAAAGTGCTTAGCAGAGCGCCTGGCACATAGTAAGTGTTCTATAAAGGTTTATTCTTTCCTTTTCTCCCTCCCTTCCAGGCCTAACGTTCTAAGCATCTCAGAATCTCCAAGGATATTCTGACCATACTGGATTTATGCATTTCTGTTTCCTCTTATTAGCATTTAAATGACTATGCATTATTATGTATGAGTGCCTAAAGAATAAGTTGAAAAGCCTTAATAAAAATACCAGATTAGAAGGGGGGGTGGGTTAAGTAATATTTCCTTAGTTAACTTAACAAAGAAAAAACGTATCTTTCGAAGGAAGAATTTAAAAAGAGGGGGGAAAAACTTTTCAAAAATGAAGCGAGGGATGTTAGCTGTGACATTTGCAAATGAATTCTGTGCTAAAAATAACTTCCTGATGCCCAGCATTTCTGTTTTAAGATGTTCTGTATTTAAATACCTACTTATTTTTATCACCTTTTCACGTGAATCCAATCTGGGAGCAAGTTGAAATTTGCTGAATGTGGCTGAGGCTTGGAAATTCCAGACATACGAATCCTAATGTCTTCAGCCTGTTCTCACACAGAAATATGACTTGTATTGCCCACATTTCCTTTGCTAGCAGAGCCTTCAACGTCATCGATTTTTTAATTAAAAAAAAAGGAATTTACTAGGACAGGGTAGCCAGGCCAGCTCTTTGTGGAGGAGGCCAATTTTCCAAGCAGTGGAAGCCTTGACGGTTTCTGAGGGCTCTGAGAGGGAGCCAAGGTGTCTAGGAAATAGCAGAGGAGGTGCAAAAGTTCTCCTAGCAGTAAGAGGTAAGCAGTGACCTCAAGCCAAAGCCCCAAGGTCACAGAGGAGTATGCAAAAATGGTGCAACCAAAAGCCCATCTCCTTCACAGCTCATGGGAAGAAGACAGATATGGGAAAAATCAAGAGGATGAGCCAACCTAAACCTTCATCCTCACCCAGTATGGTCCTGGGGGAGCCAAAGGTAACCATGAGGTTCAGTGCAAATGCCAGGATCACCAGCTGGGTGCAGTCCAGAGACACAGACAGCTGAGGCCTCTGTACCAAAGCAGCTACTACTAGTGAAGCCTGCTGAGTTCTGAAGGGAAAGAAAGCATCTCAACTCTTTAAGGATTCTTGGCCAGCAGTGGCCCAAGGGCTTCCAAAATCCCCTTATGGTTCTGGAGAGGGAAAATGAAGGGGCAGGATTTTTTGGAGAAAGAATGTTGCAAAACTGCATGTGTGTCTGTGTTTGAGCATATCCATGTCATCTACATGTAGAAAATTATGTGTACATCTATGAAGTGTGCATTCCTATGTGAGAGAGCAAAGGTATATCTGTCCGTATGAAGGTCTGTGTTGAAATTCTCATATGTAAGGAAGTACATATGTTCATGTTTACCTGGGAGAGCATCTGCATAATTGTGTGGTTAGATGTGATAACATGGAGCATCCTTGCCAAATCTTAAAGCTCTATTAAAATGCTACTTATTTTAATTATTAATGTTATTATTTTTATATGAGTTTGTGTCCATAGGTATATCTTCATGGGCTAGTGTCTGTGTAGATATGGGAAAGAATATGAATGAGTGTGCATCTGTCTGTCAGTGCACCAGGACCTAGAAGTGTATGGAACCATGTCTGTGCACATTTGTCTGCCTGAGAACACAATATTTGTGTGTGTGTATAAATGTTCAAATGACAAGCCTGAGTGTATCTATGGGACTCATCTCTATGGCAAGAGGTGCTCTGCACCGCCCCCCCTGCAAAAGGAAGGATGTAAACAGGAGGATGTGCATGTGTGTGACCAGCTGGAAGTGAACACCTGGATATGTGTATGTGAGAAAGCCTGGGTATCAGCATGTGTGGGAGTGTGTGTGCAGAGGAGTGCGACCAAGGATATGACATCAGTCACAGCTATGTGGATTCTCAAAAACTGAGAGAAGGGAAAGGAAATGATGAGGGAAAGGAAAAGACATCCCTTCGAAGCAGATTCAGATCTGCTGTTTCCTTCTCAAAAGTAAAGGTTCTTGACCTAAAATCATGGCATAGATTATAGGGAGCTGAGAATATAGAGAAAAATACAACTTTATTTTCAGTAACCTTATATTGAAATTTAGCATTTCCTTGAATTATTTAAAAATATTATTGTGAGGAGGGGTTGATAGGGTCCACAAGACTCCAGCACACTCAAACATAATAAAAGATGAAGAACCCCTGACCTAATGCCCAGACTGATTATTTTCTAAATCAGAGGTTGTCAACCTGTGGGCTGCAACCTCTTTGGGGGTCGAATAATCCTTTCACAGGGGTCACAGGAGTCACCTACCATCAGAAAACACATATTTCCCATGGTCTTAGGAACCCAGACACCACTCCTCTATCCATCTCGTGGGCGAGTCCACCCACGTGCAGAAACGCCCACATACAAGCATTAAAGGATCAGAATTAGGAAGGTTGAGAACCACTGCAAATCAAGGGTCCTTAATCTGAGATCCATGAACTTTTTAAAGTAATATTAGATAACTTTATTTCAATAGAATTGATTTCCTTTGTAATCCTCTGTGTTTTAGTTTGGGCATTTAAAAACATTGCAGTGTTTTATATACCATAAATCCTTAATGTGTCTGAGAAGGACCACAGGCTTCACCAGACTGCCCAAGGAGTTCATGATTTTAAAAAAAAAAAGGGATTAAGAACCTTCATAGTCTAAAGCCTGAAAAGAGCCAGGGGTGGGGCTGGAGGGACTTAGTAACTTCCTTTCCACCTCTGAAAGTAATAGAGTTCAGATGCTGATGGAGTCTTGGGAGAGAAGGGAAGAGAGGGGAGTTCTGTCTGACAGACACCAGAACTTGGACAGCTCCTCAGCCTTCCTTCCTATTGTCCTTAGCTCCAAAGGCTCAGGAACCAGTCAATGCTGTATCCTGTAATTTCTCCTATGGCACATTAGCCTGTCTGGTGGCTCTGAAAAATAAGCTAATAAAACAGCAGCAGACAGCAAGGGGCAATGGGGGAAAATGAGCAGTTACAGCTCCCCTGAGACCTGTGATCACCACCCCTACAATGAGACATCAAGGCCAGGACCTCCATAGGAGGCTCACTGGGAACACCCATCTCTAGGCCCATAGACTCTCTACTTCACAGAAATATGGGGAGAGATGAATGCCTTGGAGCAGAGATACCCCGAAGTCATTCAGACAGAAAAGAGACTTAATTTAGGAAGGAGTCATCAAAATCATTTAATCCAAACTCCTCATTTTTGAGATGGAAAAACTGTAATACAGAAAAAGAAAGTGAGTTGCCCAAGGTCAAACAACTAATGAGTGACCTTTGAAGCCACCTCCCAATTCCCAGCATGTAGAGCAAGCTACAGACGAGCATGAAGCCTGAGGAAGCAAAGTCACTTGTTAAGACATATCAAGTGGCAGAGGCAAGCTGCAAACCCAGGTCCTCTGATTTTAAATCCAATGTTCTTTCCATGGAATCAGGAGAGATGAAACAGGCTTTAGATGTCGTCCAGTCAAATATGGAAGGAAATGTACAAAAGTAATGGCTCACATTCCTATAGGGCTGTAAGAGTTACGAGTACTTTTCTCACCACAATTGTGTGAGGTAAGTGGTGCCCTTTTTACAGATAAAGAAACCAAGACTCAGAGGCCATTTATCCCTGATTAAACAGATAGCAAGTTTAGCCCAGGATTCCTAATCGCCAACCTAGCACCTTTCCTCCCACATGCTGCTTTCCCATTAGGGGTCTGCCCAGTGAACCTGTAATTACTTCTCCATACATGATTTGAAGGGTGTCAGGAAGCACCTTCTCCCTCTCCCCACTTCCCCCCCCCAAAATAGAAATCTCCACTCACATGCTATCCTGGCATCTGAAATTCACAGTATTTCATTCTTTGTGTCCCTAGGACTCCTTCGTAAAATTACAAAATGCCTAAGGGAGAATTGCACATTAAGGCATTATCAGCCCTTAACATCTTGCTGGGAATTGGCTAATGAAATTGTTTTCCCTGGCAACAAGCTAAACTCAAAGTCCTGGTGAATAAAAGGCAGGACCCATGGGATTTCAGTGGGAAGGAAGAAAGAGAGGAGATGGGGTTACTGTTACTGGGAAGCAGTTCTAGAGAGAGCTGGATCTGCAGCCTTCTGAAGCATAGGGAGAATAGATGCCTTTAGGGGGTTATCATAGGGATAACATAGGGGGCATAGGAATAACATCTCCAGGAAAGTACAAGGTAAAGGCCCACCAGTCATCCACAAAGCCATCGTGAACTAGAGCTGCAAAGTACCCTAGAGTACAGGGAATGGAAAACTAAATTTGGGGTCAGAGGACCTGGGTTGAATTCCCAGCTCCATGACTCATCATCTGTGTGAAGTGAGGCCAGCTATTGAACCTACAGTTTCCTTCTGTCAAATGAGGGAGTTGGATGAGGTGACCTCTGAGGCTTCTTCCCACCCTCCATTTACAATCCTGCCATCATCTCTAGTCTAAACCTCTCATTTTCCAGATGGCTAGATTTTATAACTTAAAATCTAGAAGGCCTTCTAGAAATCCAGAAGGCACTAGAAGATACCTTCCAGTACAGCCCTTTTATTCTAGGAGTGTGGAAACTGACACCAAGAAAGAGGAAGTGACTTGCTTAAGGTCACACAACCGAGTTGGGGCTGAACCAGAACACACATCTCTTGATTCTTGATACAGTTGGTTGGTTGTTGTCCTTCATTCTCAAAGAAGACCGAAACGAAATACGCTAGAGTCAAGTTACAGTGCATCAGACTGTGGCTGATCAAACCAATATGAGCTCTGAATGTTCTATCACAGGTCAGGTGCAAATGCCAGGGACTGAAGAACTACTCATGAGAATACAGGTAAGAGGGTTTCCAGGTCTCCTGTGCCATGATATACGGTATGTATTCTAAGCTCTAAGTGATGGCTGCTATTGACAGTTTTAACCCTGGGTAGATTTGTGTGGTATCTCCATATTTCAACAGAGGTACCATGGCTCAGAGTCATGGACCTGAATAGCCTCTAGATATACAGAATAAGAACTATCTAACTTTTCTATTTCTGCTACAGCGTTTGGTATGTAGTAAGCACTAAATAAGTGCTTTTCCATTCCATTCAAGGTCTTCCTTTGGACTAAGACTGTCTGCAGTCTGAAAGTGTTGTTAGTCTTGGATCATAGGTACACATGAAATATTAAAAGACCATTTATTTAGAGAAAGAAGGAATCATAGAGGTCACAGAGTTCAACTCTCACATTTTACAGATGAGGAGATTGAAGTCCAGAGCAGTGAAGGCCACATGAGTAGAGACTGACAGTGATGGGAATGATTCAAATATTTTCAGCCCTTACCCCACTAGCCCAGCTTAGTTCTTTAAAGAGCTTATTATTATCTAATGGGGCCCTGAGGAAACAAGACAGAGGTCAGGTAAGTTTTGTCGAGGGAGAAGAGACAGATTTGTGCAGGTCAGTTGGTGCTTCCTAAATAGGATATTACAGTGAAGCAGACACAGGCTGGCTGAGGAGAGAACTGAGAGGTGGGAAGGATCTTATATCATCTAGTCTGACCCTCTAAGATATGGAACCTGAAACCCAGAGGACAGGTTAAGTGACTTGCTGGAGAATGAAAAGGTCGTGAACGTAAACCCCCATAAATCATCGGCATTGCTACAAAGTACCAACAAAGTCCAGGAGCAAGAGATAGAAAGAGAAATTCCATTTAAAATAACTTTAGAAATATAAAATACTTGGGAACCTAACTGACAAGACAAACTCAGCTACTATATGAACAAAATTACAAAACACTTTTCACACAAATAAAGTCAGATCTAAAAAATTGGAAAAATATGTGTAGGCAGAGTCAATATGATAAAAATGACAAGTCATACCAATCAAAATACGAAAAAATTATTTTATAGAGATAGAAAAAAATAATTTAAAAATTATTTATCTGGAAGAACAAAACATCAAGGATATCAAGGAAATCAATGGAAAAAAGATCTAGCCATTCCAGATCTCAAACTGTATTATAAAGCAGTAATTATCAAAACAACTTGATACTGGCTAAGAAATAGTGGTGGATCAATGGAATAAAGTAGGTACATAATATATTACAGTAAATTACACAGTAATATAGTATATGATAAACCTAAAGATCCAAGCTTTTGGAACAAAAACTCATTATTTTACAAAAACTACTGGCAAAACTAGAAAACAGTCTGAAAGAAACTAAGTATAGAGTAACATCACACACCATATACCAAGATAAGGTCAAAATGGGTATGTGATTCATATGTATATATAGGGTAATAACATAAGCAAACTAAGGCAGCATAGACTAGTTTACCTGTCAGATCTATGGATAAGGGGAGAATTTAGGAGCAACAAGATATAGAGAGCATTACAACATGTAAAACAGATGATTTTAATTATATGAAATTTAAAAGGTTTTATGCAAACACTGCAATCAAAATTAGAAGGCAAGCAGAAAACGGGAGAAGATTTTTTGCAACAAGTTTCCCTGATAAAGACTTCATTTCTCAAATATATAGAGAATTGAGTCAAATTTATAAGAATACAAGTCATTCCCTAACTGATAAATGATAAAATGATAAAATGATATGCACAGGCAGTTTTCAGACAAAGAAATCAAAGCTATCTATAATCATATGAAAAAAATGCTCTAAATCACTATTGATTAGAAAAATGCAAATTAAAACAACTCTGAGATACCACCTCACACCTGTCAGATTGACTAATATGACCAAAAAAAAAGATAAATATTGGAGGGAATTTGGGAAAACTGGAACACTAATGCTCTGCTGGTGGAGTTGTGAATTGATCTAACCATTCTAGAGAGCAATGTGGAACTATGCCCAAAGAGCTTTATAACTGTGCATGCCTTTTGATCCAGCAATATCACTGCTGGGTCTATCTATATCTGAAAGAAAGAGAGAAACAGAAACAGACAGAGATGGAAACAGAGTCAGAGAGCGAGACAGACAGAGAGAAGGATCTATTTTTACAAAAACATTTATGTCTTTTTGTGATGGCTAAGAATTGGAAATTGGGGGCATACCCATCAATTGAGAAATGGCTGAACAAGCTGTGGTATATGATTATGATGGAATATTATTGTGCTATAAGAAATGACAAGTAGAATGATTACAGAATGACCTGGAAAGACTTATATGAACTGATGCAAAGTGAAGTGAGCAGAACCAGGAGAACATTGTACACAGCAACAGCAATATTGTACAATGAAGAATTATGAATGATTTAGCTATTCTAAGCAATACAATGATCAAGACAATTCCAAAGGACTCATGATGAAATAGGCTATCTATCCCCAGAGAAAGAATTAATGTTGTACAAATACAGACTATTTTCCCCCTTTCCTCTCCCTTTTTTCATTCAAGTCTTCTTGTACAAATTGTTCAAAATGAGTAATAGGGAAATATTTTACATGATTGCACATGTATAACCTATATTGGATTGCTTACCCTCTCAGGGAATGGGGAAGAGAAAGAGAGAGGGATAGAATTTGTAACTTGAAACTTGAAAAAATATTTTTTTAATGTTTTAACATGTTATTTGGGGGGATAAAATATTATTGGGATTTTAACTCAGATCCTTTTGACTCCAAAATCTGGGACTCTTTCCTGTATGCTATACTCAGGAACTTTTCCCTCCTCTGAGTTTTTATGACCCTGCAGTCCATTGTCTTCATTTGACACTTAGCATTTACTGGCTTACTGTTCCCTGTAAGTTAATATAGTCTCTGAACTAAATTGTGAGCAATCCTTGAAGGCTGGGTCTCTCTCTCTCTTTCTCTCTCTCTCTCTCTCTCTCTCTCTCTCTCTCTCTCTCTCTCTCTCTCTTTTTCTCTCTCTCTCTCTCTGTCTCTCTCTCTCTTTCTCTCTCTCTCTCTCATTCTCTTCATGTATCCCCCACAACAACTAGTTCAGGGCTGCATACTAAATGAATATGTGAATTAGAGAACATCAGGTTTGGAAGGACCCTGAGAGGCCATCTAATCCAATTGATACCTGACATTCTTCCTTTGTTTAAAGACCTCCAGTGAGGAAGAACCTGCTACCTCCTAAAATAGTTCATTCTACTTTTAAGTAACTCTAATTCTTAGTAACTTTTACTTTTCAAACCTAAATTGATTCTTCAACCTTGACTTGCTTTTTGGCATTTGGAGATCAAACAGAACAAATCTAAAACTTGAACAAAAGTATCATCCCTCTTCTATTCGTGCCAAGTCCTGTCTTCTCTAGTCCAAACACTGCCAGGTCCTTCAAAGACTTTTTAAAAATGATCTTAAGGCCCTCTGCCATCCAGGTTGCCCTCTTCTGGCCACTCTCCGGTTTATCAATGGCCTTTCTAAAGTGCGGCACCAAGAACTGAACACGAGACCCCAGATGTGGCCTGGTAGGGAGAGAGTACCATGAGTATTCTTCTCCCTAGACTTGTCTTCTCTCAATATAGCCTCAGACTGCATTGACTTTTCCAGCTGCCATTTTATATTGTTGACTCATATTGAGGCCAGTAAAGCTTATTGTGTGGGTGATGGCAGATGCTCTGGGATGTGAGTAAGTAGGACAACAGAACTTCAGTGATTTGGACTCAAAACTGACTCTTCCAGGGAGTGATGCTAATGAAGTCTCTGTTCTTCTAACATCCACATTCACTGCTCAGCTGAAAGGACTGAGGAGAAGACTCTCAGAAGAGGTTCTGTGCCCTTCAGTGGATGCCACTTGTGTGGCAATTTCTCCTAAGAGGCTCGACAAAGCTGGAGTAAGCAACAAGCAAGATCATTAGACTCTAAGCTCCTTGAGGGCAGAGACTAGTGAGTTTGGTGCTTTGTACATGCAGCACTAAGAATAATGCCTGGCACAGAGTAGGTATTTAAAAAATGTCTGATGATACCTTTAAGTGATGGGATGGGCTAAGGAAGAATGAAGATATAAAAATGCTATATATAGGATCATTGCTGCATATTCATCAATAAACATTTATTAGACACTTACTATATTCCAGGAACTGCACTGTTACGGAAATGAAGAAAGACAAACAGTCTTTACTTTGAAAGAAAGAAGGAATGAATAAATGAATGAATGAATGAGTGAGTGAATGAATGAATGAATGAATTTATTAAGCACTAGCTATGTGCAAAACACCATGCTAAGCACTAAGGATACAAACAGAAAAGTAAGATGATTTCTGTTCTTACAAAGTGCTTTATACATGTTGTCTCATTTTATCCTCATAACAATGCTGGGTAGTCGGTTCTATTATTACTGTCATTTTACAGATGAGGAAATTGAGGCTGATAAAGGTCAAGTGATTTGCTCAAGACCAAACAGGAAAGCTAAGGCATGTGTATATGACATCTGCAGGAACATTCAAAATCAAAAAGGGAGCCAGTCATGCAGTGAGAATGGAAGCCCAAGGTTTGTCCTTTCATCCAAGAAATATTAGAAGAACCAGAAGAAAGCTCTCATCAGCTCCTCCATAAATGATTTATGAAAGAGAATTTTAAAAAAACTATGCATACCATATGGCCTACTAATACCACCATTGGATCAATACCCAAAAAAGATCAAAGAAAGCAGTCCATGTGTACAAAAATATTTATAGCAGTTCTTTTGCAGTGGCAAAGAACTGGAAAGTGAGGGGATGTCAATCACCTGGGCAATGGCTGAAGATGTTATGGTATGTGTATAATATGCATGTAATACACAGTGTATTCCATGTCGTGGAATGCACTAAGAAACAATGGGAATGGTTTTAGAAAAACTCAGGAAGATATTTATAAAGTGATGCAAAGTAAAATGAGCAGAACCAGAAGAACAATTTATATAATAACAAAAATCCTATAAAAACAAAAACTTGGAAAGACTTGGAAACTCTGATAAAAACCATGACCAACCACAATTCTAGAGGACTTATGATGAAACATGTCATCTACCTCCAGATAGAGGGGTGATGAACATCAGAATGTAGACTGAGGCATATATTTCTTTAGACATGGGCAATGTGGGAATTTGTTTTGCTTGACTATATATATATGGAATGTGTTTTATTTTTCTTGCTATTTCAATGTGTGAGAAAGGAAGAAGGGAAAAAATAACTTAAAATTTAAAAAGAAGGAACATAAACAAGAATGACATAGAATGATAAAGCATGAATGAGCTGCAATTCACTTTTGTAAAGGAAGCATCTCCATGCCCCTGCAAAGAATTCATTAAAGCATTGAAAGATCTGTGTCCCTGAACTGACTTCTGGGACAAGCTCTGCCTTCAACTAACATTGTAATGTTGAGGAATTCATTTGACCTTTCTGAGATTCAGTTTCCTGCCCTGGAAACTAAGGGGATGGTTCTAGATGGTGATAATCCCTTTTGTATAGATCAAAGAGTCACTAAGCACTTCCCCTGCATTAGCTCCAAGGGCTCTTCTAGCTCTAAAATTCTATCCTCCTAGAATTACTGATAACCTGTCTCTTATCCCTTCAAGAATTCCTTGGGTCATTCTGGAGATGGCTTCTTCATTAGACAGGTCTTATATATATATATATATATATATATATATATATATATATATATATATATATATATATATATATATATATATA
>JAQQSW010018978.1:0-11138 GCA_028646575.1 Pseudocheirus occidentalis | reverse complement strand
TTGCCCACCATGGAGATGTTCTGTGTAATTACACAGGTACAGCCTGTATTGAATTGCTGCTCCTCCCAGTGGGAGAGGGTGACAGGGAGGAATTACAAGAATCTAGTATTTAAAGCTATACAATTAAATGCAACTGGGAAATAATACATACAGGGACGGGGGCAGGGAGGAGCTCCCTGCCCTGCAAGAAAGCTAGAGAGGTGTTGGAGGAGGGCATGGAATGGAGCAGATTGTGGGAGGGGTCTTACAGTGGGATCAATTTTCTGGGCTGGGGGGTAGGGACAAAAAGGGGAGAAAATTTGTAACTCAGAACCTTGTGGAAATGAATGATATAACCAAGAAAATAAATTAAAATTTAAAAAAATAATAATAATAACCTAGAGAGACTTATATCAAGTGACGCTGAGTAAGGGGAGCAAAACCAGGAGAACATTGTGCACAATTACAGATACATCATATCTTTGATGACTTTCATAGACTGGGCTCATCTCACCAATGCAAGGTTATAAGACTCCAAAGTACCCATGATGGAAAAGGTTATCCACATGCAGAGAAATAATTGAGGAGTCTGAATGCAAATTGAAGCAATCTACTTGCTCTCTTTTACTCTCTTTTGTTTTGTTTTCTTCTTCCTCGTTATTCATTCCCTTGGTTAGAATTCTTCTTTACAACTTGACTAATGTTTTATTTGAAGGAATATGTAGAATCAATACTGGATTGTATGCCACCATGGAAGATGGAAGGGTAAGGAAAGGGAAGGGGAGAAAATTTGGAAATTAAAAAATAACTTGTGTAAATTAATGTTTTAAACTAAAAGTAAACAAATTTTGAAAATAATGCCAATACAAGTATTGTTGTATAGTTTTATCAAACCATTTTTTCTAAAAAAGAAAAAAAGAATTCAGAAAATTAGCATCATAAAAAAGGAGTAAGTTGACATTAAAATGTCAGGATGAAGTTTTATGTTGAATTAAAATTAGGGATGCATTTAAGCACAGTAAATTGTGGTGATATTGTATATCGGTGATATTGTACTGTTTCAAAATGGATGCCAGCTGTAAAGGGAACTATTATACCTTCTAAACCTGGTGAGAAATAGAGAGCTGGAGTTTCTTTTACTCCAGGACATTGTCTAACATCTGGAAGGCAATTCATGTGATATCAGCCCAAACCTTTTGTAGTCAGACATAGAATCAGACAAAGCCCTTTTGTCCTTTGCAAATTGGCATAAAGTTGTATCCATTAAGAAATCAAAACCAAGATGTGTTATCCTGTCTGAAAAATCAGTTTGATGCTTAAGAAATAATGAATAATAATTGCATAGAAACACTAAGGATGTTATTTCATTCATTAATAATTTCATTTGATAGTGCTTCAGGTTACACGAAGACTTTATTCAACAAACAGTTAAGCATTGCTACTTATCCTTACTGTAATGACAAGAAATGAGAATAACAAGAGTTGGAAAAGGGCTAGACTTGAAGTCAGGAGAACTATATTGAAACACCGCTTGCTGAATCTAAGCCATGTGATTAATGGAAAGAAACTTACATATTTCTGAGTCTGTTTCTTCATCCTTAAGATGGAAATGATTACAATCATTGAGGCTCTTTCTTCATTCTATAAGATGGGAAGGATTTATGGTAAAGAAAATTATTTGCAAACCTTAAAACCTTTTTTAAATGTCATCACATAAACAATTTTGAAGGTTCTAACATTATCAGTTATTGTGCTAGGCACCGGTCAAAAGAAAAACAGAAAGTCTTTCCTCTAAAGGAGCTCAATATCTAATGGGAGAGAAATATGCAAATGACTATATACAAAGAAACATATACAGTGGATTTGAAATACCCTCAGAGGATAAGAGCTAAGATTAAGATAGTAGAGAATTTGCCAGTTTGCAAAGTATTTCCCCCTTCACTAAACTTTCTGAAGAGTTGTGCAGAGTAGAAAGGACAAGTATTATTCACCTTTTGCAGATGATAAAAGTGAGGCTTAAAATTTCGAGTGACTTTTTAGAAAAATAAGTTAGTGCTACATGGAACCCAATTTAGTAATCACTGAGCTGCCATTTGGGAGATTAAGTGAATTGCACAAAATCCCATGACTAGTTTTTGAATGTGTACCAGAAGAGATGGCCCCTGACCCCAGATCCATATTTTACTTCCCAAGGCAGTTTCTGCTCTTTGCTAAATGGGTTTTCAAGATTAAGTATTGTGTTGTCCCTCAGTTATGGCTCTTACAATTTGTGAATTATGTGAAAAATCTTTAGATTGACAGCCAATGGTACCTGGGGGATCATTGGGGTTAGTGAGCTACATTTGGAATCTATAAAATGGTGAACCCATTATCCCACAAAGGGCCAAGTAAAAGACGATGAAATCAAATGCAAATTGGAAATACTTAGTTTACATAGTAAGTTTAAATATCATACAGATTCCAGCAAGAATATTTAAGAATGGTTTGGTTAGAATCTTCCTTCCATGGCAGCTGAGGCAGTTTCCACATTTATCAAGCCAGGAGAAATAAGGACTTGGAGAAAGGTCGGTGGAATTCAGCTAAATTTGGGGGAGAAAAGTAGTCTGGCCGAACTGCCCCCAGGGCAAGGAAGCAACAGAAGCAGCAGCCACCTGGTTGCTTCAAAGCTCCCGGCCTTCAGACTGCAGGGGAGTCAAGCAATTTTTCAGAGGCCAAGCACTCTTGTGTTGAGTGGCCTAGGTCCAGATCATGGTCTTGTGTAGTGGTTCTGGGTAGTGGTCTTGGAGTGCTTTTTCAGCAAGCCAAAGCTGGTGGGGCAACAATAGCCCCCTAAAAGCTCCAGCAGCTATTAAAATCCCATCAATTTGAGACAGAGCATTCCCCTTTGGAAGCAGAGTTCCACAGAGCCAAAAACACAAATAATTTACTGGCATCATGAGTAGGCAAAGGAAGCAAAGTAATAACAGTAATAGAACTCTAGAATCCTTTTTTGGGGGACAAAAATGATCAAAGCATGGAATGGGAGGAAGACAACACAGTCAGAAATCTAACACCAAATGCTTCCAAGAAACATGAATATTGCCTACAAACCATAGATTGGCTTAAAAAGGACTTTGAAAACCAAATAAGAGAAGTCGAGGAAAAATTGGGAAGAAAAATGAGAATGATCCAAGAAAAACATGAAAAGAGAATCAACAATCTGTCTGAAGAAAATAACACGTTAAAAAATAGACTACCTCAAGTGGCCAATGAGGCCCACAAAGCCAATGAGGAGAAGAATGCCTTAAAAATCAAATTTGCCAGACGGAAAAAGAATCTCTAAAACTTTCTGAAGAGAATAATTACTTCAGAATTAGTGTGGAACAAATGGAAGTAAATGACTTTACGAGAAATCAAGATACTATTAAACAGATCCATACTAATGAAAAAAATAGAACGCAACATGAAATATGTTCTTGAAGAGGAAAAAAAAAACATTGACCTGGAAAATTGATCCAAGAGAGACAATTTAAAAATTATTGGACTACCTGACAGCCATGACCAACAAAAAAAATCTAGAAATTTTCCTTCAAGTAATTCTCAAGGAAAAGTATCCTGATGTTTTAGAAGCAGAGGGCAAAATAAAAACTAAAAGAATTCACCAATCATATCTTGAAAAAGATTCCCAAAAGAAAACTCCTAGAAATGTTATAGCGAGGTTCTGGAATCCCCAGACCAAGGAAAAAATATTAGAGGCTGCCAAGAGGAAGCAGATTGAATACTGTGGAAACACAATTAGGATAACCCAGGATCTGGCAGCTTCTATACTGAGGGATAGAAGGGCCTGGAATATGACATTCTGAAGATCAATGGAGCTAGGATTAAAACTAAGAATCACCTACCCAGCAAAAAATATTCCAGGGGAAAATATGGTCATTGAATGTGGTGGAGGACTTTCAAGCATTCTTGATAAGAAAACTAGAGCTGGATAGAAAGCTTGAGATTCAAATAGAAGATGCATGAGAATGTTAACATGGAAAAGAAATTATAAGGAACTTATCAAAGTTGAAGTATTTACATGGCAAAATGGAAAAAATGATAATTGTAACTTATGACAGTTTTCTCAGAATGAGGATTGTTGCATTGAATATATCTGTATCTCTCCCTCTCTCTCTCTCTCCTTCTCTCTCTTTTTCTCTCTCTCTTTATGCATATATATGATATTTTCAAATATATATATATATATATATTTGTTTATTTATTTATTTTTATGAGTGTGTGTATGTAGATATGTATACATACACATACGTTTATATAGAAAGGTATATATGTGTATGAATATGTGAGTGTGTGTATATACATGTACAGTTATACAGAGGGCACAGGATAAATTGAATAGAAAAAGATGATATTTAAAACATGTAATTGAGAGGAGGGAGAGAAATAAAATGAGAGAAGACAGGGAGAGACAGATTGTGGTTAATTATCTCATATTGAAGAGGCAAGGGATAACTTACAATGTAGGGGAAGAACAGCAAGGCAAAAGGAAAAGGGTCAACCTTCCTCTAATTGAATTTGGCTTAGGGAGGGAATGACATACACTTTAAAACGGATATCTTGCACTACAGGAGAATATGGGGGAATGGGTTGAGAGGGGGCATGATGGAGGGGAGGGAAGGTTGTGGGGGAGTGTTGTGAGAAGCACACATTTTTGCAAAGGGTCAGGAACAAAGTAGAGAATAGAACAATTGGGGGGTGCGATAGCATGGAGGGAGATATAGTTAGTCTTTCACAATATGTCCATTGTTGCAATGTTTCTTATAACTACACATATACGGCCTGTATTGAAATTCTTTTCTTCCCAGTGGGAGTGGGTGACAAGTGAGGAGTCAAAGAATCAATAAATTTGAGTTTTAAAATCAAATTATAATATATATTTACATATTATTATTGTTATTGTTACTGTTATTATTATTATGCAACTGGGAAATTAGTTATACAGGCACTGGGGTAGGGAGATCCATCTTGCCCTATCAGAAAGTCAGAGGGTTATGGAGGAGGATATAGAAGAGAATAGATTTGGGGAGGGGGGTATACAGTGGGATCACTGTTTTGGGATGGTGGCTAGGGGAAAGATTGGGAGAAAATTTGTAACTCAAAATCTTCTGGAAATGAATGATGTAAACTAAAAATGTTGAATAAATAAATTAAAGACAATAAAATAAAACATAAGCCAAGAGACATTACTCTGCAACAGCTTCCATGAAACGTTGGGATAGATTGTTCAGAAATATAAGAAAGAAGAAATTCTTGATATTATTTTATATAATGTCAGTTTATTTCTTCAGGTTAGTGTAATACATTGATCATTCATTACCAAGTATCATAACTGTGGCTCCTTCACTTTAAATGTCATCCTTAGTGAAATCCTGAGTTGGTAATGTGACCAGAGAATGATTTAAGTAGTGAAGAATGCCTCCTAGTAATAAGTGCATAATAAGTGGTAATTCCCCTAAAGTATGATGGGATTTTCAAATGAAAGTCCATCATCCATTGCAAAATATTAGCAAGGCTGTTTTGAAGGGAATATCATTGAACACATTATTCCATAAAAGTTGAATAGAAATTTCAATGATGATTTAAACTAATGTTTTCCTTAAGCAAACCTATTTATGCACTGAAGTGAAAGAATATTGGCCATTTTCTCTGAGATAACAGGATGATGCATTATTTGTAGGCTAGTCAGTATAGAAAGACTTCAGATATAGTGCTTAGAACAGCTCATTTGGAAACCAACAAAGGTCATTAATATTCCAAAATTTCCTGCTCAAGAAGATTTTGGCAGGAGATTAGGGAAAATATCCGTTAATCACACACACACACACACACACACACACACACACACACGCTCCCAAAGTGTATGGTAATTAATGTACTCTAAAAGCTCATTGATTATTTATTTCAGCCATTAACAGCTCTGCATATTTATTCATTTGCACAGACATTGTATCCACCAACATGACAACAGTTACAAAATCAGTAATGGTTGTTCTATTCATGATTTCCTCAATGAGTTTCTCTGAGTGTATCTCTTTTATTAGTGCTATATAGGGAATGGATGCACATATATTCTGAGGTGAAACTGGAAACCATAATGTATGCCAAGATATAGCAGAAACAAAGACAAGGAAGACATTTTTTTCTCTACTGGTTTGAACAAGAAAAGAAGTATAGAGGAAGCATAGAATTTGCAAAAGTAGACCTAAGTTGAGGCAACTAGAAATGAAATTAAAGTGCTGAAATTTAGAGGAGTATATTGTCCTTTCTCAGTGTAGACCACAGGCAATTTGACTATTATAATAAGTTGTGCAAACATCCAGAGTACCAAGGGCCATATACTTCTGTTTCCCAAAATACTTGTCTAACATGTATGTGTGAAAGGTAGTACTTGGGGAGGGAGATCCTTTTTCTTCGTCTTAACTTCTCCATTACCCTTAAAATTATTTTTTCTATTGTTCTTTTCTAATCACATTTTTTAACAATCCATTTAATCCCAAATCTGACAGAAAAGTATTATTGAAAAAAAATCAAAGCAAATAATTTGTTTAAGAAATTCACATTTATACTACTGGTAATTTCCTTAAATAATCTGCTCAAAAGTTTCAAATCTATTTTATTTTATCTACTAGGAAAGAAGGAAAGACCTATTTCTAATTGCCCACTATGTGCAAGGCAATATACTAAGTATTTAAAAATATTATCTCCTTTTGTCATTACAAAGACCTTGGAAGGGAAGTACTACTGCTATGTTTAATTTACAGAGGAGAAACCTGAGACACATTAAATAATTTGCCCAGATTCACACACCTTGCCAGTTTCTACAGTTGGACTTAACCTCAAATCTTCCTGACTTCAGGTCCACCAATCTACCTCTAGCATAGAAGTGGAAACCATCCAAATTTTAAAAAAGATTATCCTTAGAAAACATTTTTTTCTGAGTTACCCACAAGGATTAAGCATGACCATACCCATCCAAAAATGACCCATGAAATATCTGCTTAAGATACAATGATGGTGAAAACAGTTGTCTTAAAGAGGTTAGGTAGCTTAGAACTTCACACATACCTAGTGACCTCTGAGCATCCTCAGATAAGTTTATGTAGGGGATAAGGAATAGAACCATTACCAACTTTGTAACTGTTGCAGTGGACACATGTTTGCCCCTAAAAAATATGTAGTCTGTTTTTGTGCTTTCTTTATTACTTTACTGATCTCCTTCAACACTACTCATGGTCTGAACATCCAGAATTGCTCATTATATGCATAAGATTTTATAAGTAGTTGTCTTGGTTCAGTGAAAAAAAATCATTGTACTTAATATAATTCTTGTGACTTCTCTTTAATATTTTAATTCCCTGGACTTGATACAGAACTGCTTACATTTTTATATATACTTTAATATTTCAAAAGTTGTATTTTGTTGTGGTACACATTGTTGTGGGTACACTCCCAAAGATTGAAAATCAAAGCCATTGCAAATGTTCTCAATGTATAAGATCAGTTTATTGCAAAAGAAATAATATTTCCAGGATCTTTAGGATCCTTAGGATAACACATAGTACATAATATTTTTTTCTTTTTTTCTTTATGGTATAAAAATAAATACATAATAAGATGAGGTAAATATACCTTGATATCAGGTAGAATTTACTGACAATACATGTATTTCACCAAGGAAAAGACAGTTGAATTTATTGTCCGTTTATCAAGAATAGTTAAATAAAATAAGAAAATATTGGGTACTGCACTTTCTCTACCTTAGTGGCATCAAAGTTTAGCACAATATACCAGTAACTTCATACTCTACCACCATACTGTGATCTAGTGGTACTCATCTCCTTCCAGATCTTTGAACCAGAAATTCCATCACCTGACTCCAGACAATTTCATTGGCTGTCTCCATTCCTTGAATTCTCTCCTTCATTTATATCACATCCCTCCATCCTTTAGTTAAAATTCCATTTTTTTATAATAAGTCTTTCCAAATTTCTATTAATATTAGAATTTTCCTCCTGTTGATTATTTTCAATTTATTTATTTGCCTGTTGTTTCTCCCATTATACTGTGGGATCCTTGAGAACAAGCAATTATTTTCCTTATTTTAAAATTTTATTTACTTATTTTTATTTTTCAACATCCGTTTCTGTAAGATTTTGGGGAATGACTAAAGAAGTTGTGATATATGAACATAATGGAATACTATTCTATATGATGAACTATTCTATACTAATACTATTCTATACTAATACTATATGATGAACAGAGAGACTTCAAGAAACCTGAAAAGACCTAAATGAACTGATGCTGAGTAAGAGAAGCAGAACCAGAAAAACATTGCACATAGTAACAGCCATAGTGTGCAAAACTTTGCTATATTTAGCCTTTCTCAGCTATGCAAGAACCTAAAACAATTCCAAAGAAAACATGATGAAAAATACCAATCACATCCAGAGAAAGAACAATGGTGTAGGAATACAGAACAAAGCAGATTGTTTTCTTTTTTCTTTTCTTTTTTTTCTCGTGTTTTTTTCTGATTTATTACAATTCTTCTATGTAGCATGATTAATTGAAAATGTGTTTAATAGAAATGCATGTGTAGAACACATACTATATTGCAAGCTGTCTTGGGAGAAGACAGGGAGAAGGTAGTAAGAGAAAATTTAAAACTTATGAAAGTGATTGTCAAAAATTAAAAATAAATAATTTAATTTAAAAAAAAACTTTGAGTTTCAAATTCTCTACCTCCTTCCCTCCCTACCCACTCACATGGAGAAGGCAGGCAATTCAATATAGTTTATACATGTGAATTTATGCAAAACACTTCCATATGTCATGATGTGAAAGACTAACTATATTTCCCACCAACCTATCTCACCACTCCAACTTATTCTATTTTCTCTTTTGACTCCATCCCTTTTCAAATGTTTTTTTTGTTTCTGACTACCCTTTCTCCCAATCTGCCATTCCTTGTATTGTTTCCCTCTTTCCTCTTATTCTCTTCCCCCTTATTTTCCTATAGGGTAAGACTGTAGGGTAAGATACCCAGTAAGTAATGCTTGCTTTCTCTTTCTTTCTCTGTAGGTGCTGCATCTTTTTCCCACCAATTCTTAGCAAAATGCCTCACACAAAGCCTCCTACTAGCCTTTAATAAATACGTGACGATTGACTAACTCCCCAGAATGGCTCCTCCTCTCTCTTCTCATAAACCTACAAGTGACAGTCTCACATTACTCTAGGGTCTATTTCCATGGGGGAAGACGGACTAGGAGCATTCAATGATTTTATGTTGCAAGAATTTGATTTCATCTTTTATTTAATATTATTTCTCTATATGTTCTCATTTTCTGCTTTGCTATGTGGACATAATTTGTTATTTTTCTGCAATCATAATACTTCCAAATAAAATGTCATCAAAATTACTCAAGCAACAGTGACAGGACAACTACTAGTTACTGATACATACCATACCACTTTATTCAAGTACTCCTTGATGCAAAAAAAATGTTCAGTGACTACTTATTGCATGTGAAATGAAGTATAATATTTCCATTATGGCATCCAATGTCACTAATAATCTGTTTTCCATTGATTGTATATTCCAGGAAATATATACTGTTTTTCTTCGTACCTGCACTATTGTTTTTGTTCCCAATACCTTCTTCATGTACTTGTTCATGCATTCCACCAAGTCTTAAATTTATTTTCTCTCTTATCTTTTAAAGTTTGCTTCCTTCAAAGCATAGACCTACATAGACCTAACTATCCCATGAAACATTTCTTGATACTCCTAGGAGAAAAGTAATATCTTCTTTAAAATGTTGATAGTATTTTTCTTGGTCTTCTCTTTTATATTTCTAATAATTTATAACTAAATTTTAACATGCTTTCTCCCTGGTTAGAGTATAAATGCTTTCCTTGGAGGGTCAAGTCATGTATAGCTTTGCATTCTCAGCTGTTAACACTATATCTTTCAAATACAAGGCATTGAATAAATGATAAATTTATTTAAATTGAAATTATTAATCCATTAGTATTGAGCCTAAACTTGTCTCCTTCTACGAATTTGCATTGTTTCTAGCTCTGTCTTCTGGGACCAAGCAGAATGAGTCTAAACCTTTTTTAATACATAAGTTCCATAAATTCTTTAAATGTTTGAAGATTTTGCTCATATTCCGCCTAAGTCTCTTATTTCACAGGATAATTTATTTAGGCTGTATTATCTGTGGAAGAGAAAAAAAGGATGTTTGGATGGTCAAAGCTAATGTTTTAAGCATTTCCTATAAATTCCTACAAGATATAAAGATATAAAGTTCTTAAAAATACCTGCCCTTTTGCAATGGTAAATTACAAGTTCATCCTTGCCCTTTTGCAAATTACCTTAGCTCTTGGGAGGAAATGCTTGAACAGGTCAAAAGAAATGAAAGATGAAATGAGAAGATGTGATAATAAGGATGGCAACGTTATGCCCTTGATTTAAGAAAATAGAACAGCTGGCTTACAATCTTTCTTATAATTTTTGCTTAAGTAGCCTAGTGGGAGTTTTATGAAAAAAGTATATCACAAAAAAACCTACCTTCAAATCACTAAAGAAGGGATTATGTAAGTGATACTTAAGGTAATACTGACTATTTAAGCTTGCTTACAGAAAAAGCCTATCTTCAAATATGAGTGAAAGTACATTCATAATATGTGTAAGATATGTATATGAGTAAGACTGTATACCATGCTGTGAAAGATTTCTCATTATAATGTTTTCCCCTCTTATTAGATAATATCTTTACATTGTTTCCAAGACTGGACAAGGACCTGGGAACTGTTCATCTTTGAGGACTGGATGAGAGCCTGGTAACTTTCAGCTCCTGAATATGGGTGATTGTCTGGCAGATTCAGGAGGGAGCTGGGACCAGGGAAGACAATGCAGGGAATCAGAGAGACCACCCAGAGTCAAAATAAAGAAAAGGCCTCCACTTGGATGAAACTGATGTTTGCTGAGGACAAGGACCTGGGAGCTGTTCATCACTGAGGACTGGACAAGAACCTGTAAGCTTTCTGCTCTTGACCCTAGGTGATTGTTTGACAGATTCAGGAGAGAGCTGGGACCAGGGAAGAGGATCCAGGGA
>JAQQSW010018977.1:0-11139 GCA_028646575.1 Pseudocheirus occidentalis | reverse complement strand
ACAACCATTCTGGAGGGCAATCTGGAACTATGCCCAAAGGGCTATAAATTATTGCATACTCTTTGACCCAGTAATACCACTTTTGGGGTTGTATCCCAAAGAGATCATAGAAGTGGGAAAAGGTCCCATATGTACAAAAGTATTTATTGAAGCTCCTTATTCCTTTTTTTTCTTAAAAACTATTATTTTTGCTCTCTGGGAGGGAAGAAAAGATAATGAGATGAATTTTATTAATGCAAAAATGAATAATATCAACAGAAATAATTACTTTTAAAAACAGTTCGTAAAACTGTATTTTATATGCATTCTTTTATTTGAGCCTCACAACAGCCCTGTGAGGTAGGTACTATATATATTCTTATCCCCCTGTTACAGGTGAAGAAACTGGAGCTCAGAGGAGTAAAGTGACTTGTGCAAGGTCATATGACAAGCAAGTGTCAAAGAAGAATTTGAACACAGTCCCAACCTTCCTGGATATCTTGAGGCATCTTGTTTTTAGCATTCCTCTGCCCCAATTTCCACATCTTGCCCTGGAAATGATAAGCAAATCAATACTTTATTTCTGGAAAGATTATGACAGTTCACTCCCTTGTGGCTCCCCTCACTATTCCTGTGACTCCTCAGACAAAGAAATCCTTTCTCTGGACACTGCTCCCCTGTTCAATTATCTCTTATGACAGAATGTGAACTCCTTGAAGGCAAGCATTATTCTGCCTTTCTACTTGTGTCTCCTGTGTTTGGCATGGAGCCTTGGCACACAGTAGGTACTAAATAATCAATTTCTCATTCCTTCATTCATTCATTGTGTCCATTCACTAAGCTATGCTCAGTTATCAACTTGAGGCATCTCACTCTTTAGTGCCCCACCCCCACACAGTGTCTTGGTCAAAGGTAGTCCCCATGGCTCTTCTCCTGGGTGAAGAAAGCTGGCCAGAGGATGAAAGGGATCCTGAGTGGAGGCAGTGAGAAGCAAGAACCAACTAGTGAAGAGAAGATTGGAAGGAGTGGAATGGTGGCCATGCTCAGACTTGCCTACAGTTTCTGGATCTTTTCTTCAAAGGCTTTGTCAGGGAGTAAAACTTCCACTGTGTAGCTGACCTTCTTGGAGTGGACCAGACTATAGGTGTTGTCAAACCTCAGGACATCTGCAAGGGACAGACAGATAGGCAGAGAAGTCTACCTTGTAGAGGTCCCCACTGTCTACTGAATTGGGTCTAAGCTCCTGACTAACATTCAAGCTGCCTTCTAACCTACCTGCCAAGCTTTATTTCATAATACTCCACTCAGAGAATTTTATGAAGAAGGGGTTGATGATGGAGAAAGTCCTGTGCCCATTTTAGCCATTTTAGAGTATGTCAAGAATGTCTTTCATCAAATTGGTTGAGTTAAAAGGTGGCTAGTTATTAGGTGACTGAAGGATTAACCTTACCTCTGATGTGGCCTTAAAAGGTACAAACCAGCTCTGAGAAAGGTTATCCCTGGCAGGTGAAAAGAAAGCTCCTTATGGAAGAAGCTTTCTGCTTCTCTCTTCTTTTAGACAGCCCATTTCCCAGAGTACACCAGTGAAATTTCTTTCTCTACCTTCCCCATTTCCATTAATAATGAGGTCTCACAATGGAGCAATTAAAAAAAACCAAGCATTAATTAAGCATCTGTTATGTGCCAGGTATGTAAAAATATTTAACTTAATCTTCAAAGTGACTCTGGGACCTAAATACTATTATAAGCTATATTGGGCAGTTGAGGCAACTAAGTTGACTTGAAGTAAGTTGCACAAGTCACACAGCTAGGAAGTGTTTGAGGCTGGATGTGAACTCGTGTTCCTCACTCCTCTATCCATAGCCCCAACAAGCTGCTGGCTTGTCCCTTTAAGAGATGCCATCCCCAAGATAAAACAGGCCCAGAGAATGGATCTTCAGAATACAAAGAGTATCGGGAAGAAAAGATAGGGAGCCTAAAAACATTGGGAGTTTTTCAGGGCTGGTGGTATGAGGTGCCTTGACCATATGCTTTTCCTCTGTGTGCACCTCTCCACTAGAGTACACTGTATATATATGATTACTTTATTTACTGACTCTTCAGGTATATGTGGGAGGGAGCAACTGAGGTTTATGGGAGGGATGCTCTCTAACCACTATTCATGCCATGACTTTACAGTAAACGTCTTTGCTTTGACCTAATTTTGTTGACTAGCTGAGTACCAAAGGTAAGCACACACCAGTGGGGGCTCACAAATTACAGTTTTAATAATACGAATCTATATGGTGCCTTGAACCTGGGCTAGTCATCCCTGGGGTGGCCCAAACTGCAAGGGTTATTTGGTGGGAGGGGAGGTGGCCCAGAGGGGTCACCACACCTATGCCCCAACCAAATAAGACTAGATATCAGTCCTTGCTCTTGAGCCTTCCTTGTCATCTGTGCCTTTGTTCATACTCTCCTCTACACCAGGAATGGCTAGAAATACCACTACTCATCTCCATATGGTAAAGTCTCTCTTCCTACAAGGCCCAACACAGGTAGCCCCAAGAGACAGGAATCTCTGCCTGAAGTGTGGGGCACTAATGGGAAAGGACTAGGCATGGATTGGTGGACACAGGAGACACAGAAGGTAGCTCTGCCATTAAAGCTTGAGACTGGGGGAAGAAGTATTCAAGGAAAGTGGATCAGAGGGAGAAAACAGCAATAGAGATGGCCCCATGGCAGAGCCCCATGTGAAAACTGGCCTTCCCTTAGCTTGGGGGCACTTCCTCCCACTAGAACAAGGTGGGGACAAACCACAGAATCAAAGAAACTGAGAATCTCACAGGAGACCCCAGGGCCGTATAGTTTAACCCATACCTAAAGGAATCCCCCTAACGTGCCCAACAAGTATCCATTAAACCTCAGCCTGAAGACCCCCCTATCTTGTCCAAAAGGGCAATGGGGTTGGTTACACTGGGGTAACAAGTTCTCTATGAGGCCAGGATGGCTCTTTGTAATCCCATCTACCTTTCTCACGAACTCCTGCCCTCCAATAGCTTTAATGATCCTTTCAGAATTTCTCCCAGGAATTGAAGCCAAACTCACTACTTATAGTGTGCAGACTGTCTAGTCCCCTTTTTAGCCAATCAAGACACTTTCCCTCCTCCTTTCCTCAGGATGTTGCCCCCATTTGCCATGATCTTTCACATGTGTCACTCACAGACACCCGGTTCAGTGCAGATGAGGCTCCCATCCTCAGTGACCAGATGAGAGTTATACTTCTGGGTGGGCAGCACCTCAATCATCTCCTTTGCTCTCTGGCGCTCACCCAACTTTGTTTTTAGGTAAATGCCAACACCAATGTCTGATCCATTCAACATGAACTGCCACCTGCAGAAGGAAAGATCTTGCCATGTGCTCTGTTCTCACCAGAATTCTGTGGCTCAGGCTCCTGCTAACATATACCCACAGCCCCCTTCTGGGGAAGGGGAGGCCAGACAGTCGCCTACCTCAAGACACAACCTGGGAAGAGGATCTCAGTCTCCACCTGGTGGGAGGAGCCCCGATTGACAGACACTGTATGCTCATACTGCATTTTCATCTGGTTCTGTAGGTAGTATTTCTTGGGGACCACACCCCCATATTTAATCTGCAGGAAGAAGACATGATGACCTTTGGCCTGATGGATCTACCCTCAGCTCCTGTTCCACTTCTGGCCCCTAGGACTCCTTACCTTGGTTAGGCATTTGGGATTGCCATCAGGGTCTGTTAGGGTTCCCCCATACTCTACAGGCAACTGGTCAGGGTTGACGAATTTATGCAAATCCTCCTTCCAGTTTGCTGATGGAAGAAAAAGAAGATTCCTGGTCAAGAGGAGGAAGAGATTCCCAGAAGAGATGTATGACAGGGAGACTGGCCAGTGAGCCCAGTCCTTAGGAGCTACATGTGGGAGTCTACATTCTCCCTAAGGACGGCTGAGCTTCATTGGAGAGAACATGCCTCCAGGTGCTGGGGGAACATGGATTCTTGGAGTCTTGGAAGAGCTTCTCAGTAAATGGCCCTTTGTAAAATCTAATTGAATTTAATTGGTTAAATGATGTTGGTGTGATAATCACTGGAAACTCGAGATGATATCAAGGAGATTCTAACTATGTTGTGCTGTTTTGTTTTTCATTGCTGTCCACCTCTTCTTGACCCCATTTGGACTTGTTTTGGAAAAGACACTGGAGGTGTTGGCCTTTTCCTTTGATGGCAGTTCCTCTGGAGACTGGACTCCATGCTAGAATGAACGTCCTGCTCTGCTCCTGGGCTGCTGCTTGCTGCTGAACTTCCTCCTTTCTCTGTACACAGCACAGTTCTCCCTATACAGGTGTGCTAGGGCTGTGCACCATTTCTTTTCACTGTCAGCCCTAGATCTGTGATACAGAAATAGGTAGTGGGCAACAAGGCTGTCCACTGGCCGCTTTCCCCATCACAGTGCCCTGTGTAGGTCTGAGCCCTCATTTGACCTTGTTCTTAGCCAGACAGCTGGAATGGGCAACCCAGTGCCCACTTATCTCTTTGTCCATCTCCCTATTCTGAGTGGGGCTTAATTTACTGTGACTTTTTCTGGATTTCTCCATTAGGACTTGGTCTGGTGCATTTCTAGGTCTGTTTGGAAGAGTTTAGTGGCAATTACTGCTACTCTGACATCTTGGTCCTGCCTCTCATGTCTGGACAAAATCATCTGTCTGGCAATCAAAGTCCTTAATAACCTAGTCTTCTCTCTCTTGCTGCCTCCCACACTTCCAGTCTTCTCACACCTTCTTCCCACATATTCTATCTGGTGACACTGGAATCCTTGCTCCTTGTACAAGCTCCTCCATTTCCCATCTCTGGGCATTGGAGTTGGCACCAATGCTCTCCCTCATCTCCAACTCTGGACATCTCTGGCTTCCTTCAGGTCCCAATTGAATGCCACCTTCTACAGGAAGCCTTTCCTAAGCTGGGACTTTTATTCTGCTGATTATTTCCAAGTTATCCTGTATATCACTTTTTTTGTCCATAGTAGTTTTCATGTTTTCTCCCCTATTAGACCATGAGCTCCTGAAAGGCAGAGACTGTCTTTTGCCTTTCTTCTTACCTCCCATACTTAGAACAGTTCCTGGCTCATATTTATCACTTAATAAATGTTGATTGACTGACTGAAAAATAAATATGCAGAAGTAATATCCCAGGCAAGAAAGCTACCTGTTTCATGAGACCATAGAAATGTAACCATCACAGACTTTGGAGACCATCTGGTCTACCCTTCTCATCTTGCAGATAAGGAAACCAAGGTCCAGAGAGGCTCCTTTTTTGAGGGCAATTGTGGGTAAGTGACTTGCCCAAGGTCACACGGCTACGTTTTGTGTTAAGTGTCTGAGGCTGGATTTGAACTCAGGTCCTCCTGACTCCAGGGCCAGTGTTCTATTCACTGTGCCACCTAGCTGCCCCAAAAGAGGTTTCTCTTTCCACTGTGCCCTCAGGAATGCCTGGCACATAGACACCAAACTTCTTTCTTCTTCTATCTTTTCCTCTCTCACTCCTTCCATCACCTTCCTCTCTCTAAATGACACAGCCTCCTAGCTTCTCTTTCTAGCCATGGCTGCCCTTTCATGCATTTTCTGTAATTCACTGGTTGAGATGGGGAAGTTAGGGTACTTGGTCCCCTTTGCCATTTCCATGGTCTCCCTCTCTAATCATGCAGCTACCTCTTCTCCTTTGAGGTTCACTCAATCTATACCTACTACCCAATCAATACCCTAGTAGCTGTTCCTCCTTAACTCCTGATGGTTATGGGCACTTACAGGAGACTGGAGGTCTTCATTTCAGTTCCAACACAGAGGAGAGACCTCAAGGAGGATCTGGGGCCAGACGCACCATCCCCCATACCTCAGGGCCAAAGGTGATTACAAAAAATAAGCTGGTACAAATAAAAAAAATGAACAGGCAAAAGAGAAAGAATCCAACTATAGAGAATTACTATGGGAATAGAGAAGACTGGGGTTTGTCTTCAAGTGAAGATCCCAAAGCAAGGAAACTCTCTTCTTCCCCCAAAGAGTAATGTCAAATGTTCACCTGCCCAAAAAGAATTTAAAGAAGAACTTTAAAAAGACTTTTAAAAAATCAAATGACAGATACTGAGGAAAAGATAAAATACTAAAAAAATCCAAGAAAAACAAGAAGATTATGAAAAGAAAGTCAACCAATCAGAAAAGGAAATCCAGAATCTTAAGGAAGAAAATGAATCCATGAAAATCAGACTTGGTCAAGGGGAAGCTAGTGAAGTTATATTAAATCAAGAAATAATATAACAAAATATAATAAAAAGAAAAGAATGTAAAACATCTCAAAAGAAAAACAACTTCTCTGGAGAACAGATCAAGAAGAGAAACATAAGAATGAGCAACTACCTGAAAGCTGTGATAAAAAAAGAATCTTGATGCAATAATACAAGAAATAATTAAAGACAATTGTCTTGAAGCATTAGAACAAGAGAGGGAAGTAGAAATAGAAAAAAATCCACCAACCACCACCTAAAAGAGATCCTACAAGGAAATCCACAGGAACATCATCATCAAAGTCTGAAATCTTTAGCTCAAGTATAAAATATTATGAGAAATAAGAAAAAACAATTTAAATATGATGATGCCACAATTAGAATCACACAAGATCTAGCAGTAACAACACTAAAAGAACACAGATCTCAGAACACTATATATCATTAAGCAAACTGGGGTTCTGGCTGAAAAATCATACCCAGCAAAACTAAGTCTAATCCAAAAGGGAAAAACAAACATTTAATAAATTGTCAGATTTTCAGGATTTTGTTTAAAAAAAAAAGAAGAAACTCAACTTAATAGAAGACTTAACATGCAAGATCCAAGAAAAATATAAGGTACATACCAAACACAAAATACAAGGGGCTCAGGACAGACTGTTGACCTTTTATGCAAGTAAAATGGAAAATGTTTTTAAAAAGTTCAAGGGTGTTATTAGTAATTTGGTAATTCATAAGAAGATAGGGGTAGACCTGAATATGATACGATTTTGAAAAGTAAAACTGTGTAGGAATAGTTTTTTAAAAAGTAATTATCTTATACAAATAAGGTACACGAGGAAGAATTGACACAAAGGAATTAGATGGGGGAGGAGGGCTAGTAGTTCATGAAAACCACTTTTATAGTGAATAGATTCAAGAGAGAACTATATGTGTGTGTGCACACATACAGAAACATAGGGATAAAGGTCTTCTAAATTCAGGAAGAAATAAAATGCTCAGGGGATAGGGAGGGGGAGAGGAGAAGGGAGGAATCTCTAAAATGGAGGGTGAAGGAATAGGTTAAAGGGGGGTATATAAGGGCATTTGGATAAATGGGAATTGGAGGATAAGGGAAGGATGTTTTGGGGGAGGGTAGGTTAAGTAATAGGAGGGTCAGGTAGTGGGTAGAAGTAAAGTAAAGGATTCAGGAGGGACAGGAAATGATACACACAAACATAAAGTAAAGAAATTTGTTAGGGAAAAAGAGGCAGGGGTGGTGATCATGATCTTGGACAAAGTTAAAGCTAAGAGATTTAACCAAAACACAAAAGTAGGGAAACTACAGTATGTGTCAGCCATATTTATCAATATTCTTCTGGAATATTTAAAACAACTTGACAGTATGAGGTAGGAATTTTGCTGTGGCATAGGAAATGACAAGTTGATGGACTTGGAAAAATATGGAAAGACTTGGACTTATGAAGGAAGAGGTCATCTACCCTCAGAAACATAAGGATAAGTAGGTATAGTATGTTCTTCCATAGATGCACATGAATGTGTATGTCTATACATGACTATGATTATCAATATCTATATGTGTGTGTAAGTGTATGTATGTACAGGTATATGTGTGTTTATGTATGCCCTTGTGTATGTATGTCTATATGTATGTGTGTATATGTGTATATATGTAAGTATGAATGAATGAATGTATGTGTGTATGCATGTACATATGTGTGTATATCTGCACTTAATTGTGCCTTTGGGGGAGTGGGTGGGAGGAAGAAAAAAGAACAAAGTAGAAAATGCACAGCAGAGAACAGAAGAAAACTTACAAGGAAGCACAGAGAAGATGGACAGTTCTCAGCAGAATGTGTGGTTTTTATTATATAGGCTTTCTTGAAATGGAAATCTATTGCTCTACATTGTGAATCCTCTCATTCTGCTGTGCAAATAGCAATGCCTTTTTTTCCCTTTCCTTATTCAGTATTTAAGTTTAAAAGAAAAAAAAAGGAATGATAAGTAGGATGACATTAGAAAAACCTGGGAAGACTTATATGAACTGATACAAAGTGAAATGAGCAGAACCAGGAAAACATAGGGTTCACGGTAACAGCAATGTTGTATGATGATTAGCTATGAAAGACTTATCTACGCTTATCAATAAGATGTTCCAAAACAATTCCAAAAGATGCATGATGGAAAAAATGCTATTTATTTTCAGAGAGAAAGGCATGTTTAAAATTTTATTTTTCTTGTTTTTTTTCTATTTTATGTTTCAATGAGGCTAACATTGACATAGATTTTGCATGATTTCACATATATAATTGATATCAAATTACCTTCCTTCTCAAGTACAGGGACAGGATGGGAGAAAGAGAATATGTAACTCAAAATTTTTAAATATGAATGTTAAAATTTTTACATGGAATTGGGAAATATTTAATGAAATAAACTAAATGGTCTTAAAAGACTTTACACTTTGGTGGGATCTGGAAGAACTTGGGTTTTTGGCATTATAGTCAGGGGGAGGCATGAAAGTCAGATTTCAAGGGATGGAGTCACCAATCAGCATAAGGCAAATCCACCCAGGCTCAGGTTCAGTGACACCTAAGATTTCTTCCCTAATTCTTAACTTTTCCAAGTCTGGCTTGACCCATTGCTATTTCATCTAGTCAAAAATCACCTAGATGGTGGCCTCTAATTCACATTCTTCACCCACTCAATAACACCCCTCTTGAGAGAAGCTGGGAATGTCAGAACTCACTCACCTCCCAGAATCACAATCTTTTTGTGCGTCTCCTCTGAAATTAAGGTTTTGACCAAGTTGTAGGCTACAGAGAACAGTTTAGGAGCTGAAAGAGTGATACCTTGAGATTAGAGACAGAAAGAGCAGATGAATCTGCATAAGGTCACGGCAGACTTGACCCAGCCAAAACAAGCCAGGAACAGCTCTGGGGTAGAAGTGACTCATATCACCCCCCATTACCCTTGGGAACTCAACCACCCCGGTCCTGATGTCTTGGGCTCCCTTGAAGGGGGTGAGCCTAAAATACAATTCTTTAGGGGTTTTGATGCCAAACTCTAATGGAAGGGACTATTCCCATCATTTTCTGAGCCCTGGTGAAGTCCAGCGGGTGCCCCCTTGCACTGACCCCAGTCCCCCTTTCCCTCTTACCCTTTCCATCCCATTCCCTACCGTTGCTGACTTACCTTTCACTACAATAAGATACTTGACAGTCTCTGGGAAATTGTTCTCAAGCACAGAGAAAAACTGCAAAGCCAAGAGAAGCCTAGTAATGGCCTTCCTCATGTCAGCCAGTGCCCACCTCCCTGAGACCTCTAGGAGACAGCCCCAGGAAGCCTCAGAAGGACTCCCCTCTCCAGGGCTCTTCAGAGCTCCCCTTGAGGACCCACTGCTTTCAGCCTGTGGGCTGTCACTGCTTGGATATCACTGACAAGTCTACCCAGGCCCATCCTCCAGGGCTAAGAAGGGGGCCATAACATCACAGGAATTAAAGCTGGAAAGGCCATTAAAGGTCAAGACCCAATTTTTATAGATGTCACAACAGAGACCCAGAAAGGTAGAAGAGCTTGGCCAAACTCATTCAGAATCACACACTTATTTGGGTAGTGAGTTTCCCAGGTGGAGTCTGGGACCTCAGGGCCTTTTAACTCAACCTGTACCCAAATAAGAGTCCCCCTTATAACATCCCTGATGAGGTATCCCCTGGTCTCTGCTGGATGGGGAGCTCACTACCTGCCAAGGCATCCTTCTTTACCTTGCTAATGAGTTTTCTCTTATGTCAAGCCTAAGTTATGTTTTGGTTTTTGGTGATTTCTCATAACAAGTAGCAAAGGTGGATCTAGAATATATGGTTTCAAATAGCACCCCAGCAGTCTTTCTTCCACACCTTGTGAGAGACTATTAGACCCTAAAAGAAGGACCCTTAGAGACCATGAGATTACAGGAATTAGAACTGGAAGGAACCATTCCCTTCATTGGACAGCTCAGTAAACTGAGACCCAGAGAGGGTAGGGAGGTGATGTGACATGGGCTTTATTCATCCCGTCAGGCCGGTCACTTGTAGGAGCATCAGCTAAGACCTGAAAGTACCTTTGAGGCCACTGAGTCCAACTGCCTCCTTTTACTCCCGAGGCCCAGAGAGTGAAGTGGTTGGAGTCATGTGACTCACACGTCACACAGTTCTGGGCCCTGAACCTAGGTCTTCTAGCTCCCAATCTGTTGTTCTTTCTGCCAAACCCAAGCACCTCTTCCCCCACCCCAGCCGCACTCCAGTGGATCCCTTCCCCATAAAACTTCAGCCTGATTTTCTGGGATCTAGAATTTTGGAGCCAAAGGCCTCACTTTGCTGTGGACTCAGAGCCCTGGGCCCAGCTTGACCCTGGGCATGAAGGGAAAGAGCATCTGCTTTAGGGGCCTGGCTGCCACCCAGTCAGGAGAAGCCAACACCAAGCCTCTCCCTCCCCTAAGTGCCCATTCCCTCCTCACCTCCTGGCAGATTTCTGTAGCTGGTTTCCAGAAGGGCTTCAGACCCATTTGCTCCAGGTCAAATATCATAACGAAAGTTTCGATCTTCTTTCCCAGCTATGGGGACAAAAAGATGGGCCAGTGAATCTCCCAGGGGCAGAGGACGGGCTGTTCATCATCCAACCAGGGCTGCCTACATTCATGAGCCTCAGAGCTGGGGGGTCTATGGAGGCCACCCAGTAAGGAGGTCATACAGCCTCTGGGTTAGCCTGGGAAAGGACTATCGAGACCATTTGGTTCAGTTCCCTTATTTGGGGATCAGGAATTCGGGGCTGGTGTGGACAGATGGATGGGCCTCCTGTGAGTCACATGACTCCAACCACTTCACTCTCTGGGCCTCGGG
>JAQQSW010018976.1:0-11139 GCA_028646575.1 Pseudocheirus occidentalis | reverse complement strand
AATGTAAAGCTGGTTCCCCCCTTAGGGAAACCAAGTGATTCTTCTCTTGTTCCTTGTTACCTTCTATGCTTTCCTTGTTCTGAAGATTGTATATAATATTGTGAATTGTTGATACTGTGAACATTGTACTGAATCTAGATTTGTAATGGAATAAACAGAGTGTTCACTAATACTGTGTAATCCAAATCTTAAACGCTGTTCACAGTAGCATTCTTTTAGGAATCTACTGTTGATTGGCTTTACATTATGGCGTAGTTGGTAGGATTACAAAATATAGTGCCTCTGTCTGTTCCAGGATCCAGGATTCATGGTCATTTAAATTAAAATTGTAAGGCCAAGAATCCTGGAGGGTATTGTATCTGATCTACTTAGCCCTAAGTACCTGATCTACTTAGCCCTAAATATCAAACAAATTGATTACCATTACATAGCTCCAGAGCTGCAAAAACTCCAGAGATTTGGGACAGAGCTCTCTTCATTTTGGAAGCAGAGTCCTACAGTGACAAAGAGCTCAAAAGTCAAGTAATTGGCTGCCAATATGAGCAAGCAAAGCAAGAACAAACAGATGATAAAATCCTTTTTGGGGGGACAAAAAGGATCAAGGCATGGAGGAGAAGGAAGACATCTAAGTCAGAACACCTGCATCAAAAGCCTCTAAGAAAAATATGAATTTGTTACAGGCCATGGAGGAGCTCAAGAAGGATTTTGAAAATCAAATAAGAGAAGTAGAGGAAAAACTGGGAAGAGAAATGAGAATGACTGAAGAAAATCATGGAAAGCGAGTCAACAGCCTGGTAAAGGAATGTTTGAAAAACTGAATTTGCTATATGGAAAGGGAATTTCAAAAAATCACTGAAGACAATAACTCCTTCAAAATTAGGCTGGACCAATTTGAAGTTAATGACTTTATGAGAAATCAAGATACAATAAAAACAGATTCAAACAAGTGAAAAAATAGGAGGCAATGTGAAATATATCACTAGGAAAACCAGTGACCTGGAAAATAGATCCAAGAGAGATCATTTAAAAATTATTGGACTTCCTGAAAGCCATGATCAAAAAAATAATGGAGAAATCATCATTTAAGAAATTCTCAAGGACAACTGCCCTGATATGTTAGAATCAGAGGGCGAAGTAGAAATTAAAAGAATTCACCTATCACCTCTTAAAAAAGATCCCCAAAAGAAAACTCCTAGGAATGTTATAGCCAGGTTCCACAGTTCCCAGATCAACAAGAAAATATTACAAGCTGGCAAGAAGAAACAATTTGAATATTGTGGAAACACAATCAGGATAACACAGGATCTAGCAGCTTCTACATTAAGGGACAGAAGGGCTTGGAATGTTATATTCTGGAGATCAAAGGAGCTAGGGTTAAAACCAAGCAAAACTATATATAATATTTCAGGGGAAAATACGGTCATTCAATGAGGTGGAGAAATTTCAGGCATTCCTGATGAAAAAACCAGAGATGAATAGAAAATCTGACATTCAAATACAGGAAGCAAGAGAAGCATGAGAAGGTAAAGAGGGAAAAGAAATCAGAAGACACTAATCAGAGTTGAACTATTTACATGCCTACATTGAAAAACGATAATTGTAACTTATGAAACTTTTCTCAGTATAAGGATAGTTGAAGGGAATATAAATGTGTATAAACATAAATGTACACATGCATATATATGTATTAGTGTTTGTATGTATGCATGTATGTATACATATATATGTATACATACACACATGTCCATATAGGAGGATTTATATATATGTATATATATTTGAATAAATACATAAGTATATGTGTATATGTGTACAGGTATACATAGACGTAGGGCACAGGATCAATTAAATAGGGAGGGATAATATTTAAAAGGTGAAATTGAGAAGTGACAGGAATATAATGAGAGGAGATGGGGAGAGACAGAACGGGGTAAATTATTTCATAAAGAAGAGGCAAGGGACAACTGTTACAATGTAGTTGAAGAGCAGGAAGGCAAAAGAGAATGGGTCAACCCTACCCTCATTGAATATGGCTTAAGGAAGGAATAACATGCACACTAAATTGGATATCTTACCATAAAGGAAAGTAGGGGGAATAGGGATAAGAGAGGGGAAGATTGAGGGGCAGGGTAGTTAGAAGCACACATTTTTGAAAAGGAACAGGGTCAAAGTAAAAAACAGAACAAGTGGGGGGCAGGATGGGATGAAGGGAAATACAGTCTGTCTTTCACAATATATCCACTATGGAAATGTTTTGTTTAACTACACATGTACAACCTATACTGAATTATCTTCCCAGTAAGGGTGGGTGATAAGGAAGGAAGGAAAAGAATCTGGAATTTAAAGTTTTAAAATCAAATGTTTAAAAAATAGTAATAATAATAACAATTATTATTATTATTATTATTATTATTATTGTTTACATGTAACTGGGAAATAAGATATACAGGCACTGGGGTGTGGAGATCCATCTTGCCCTACTGGAAAATCAAAGGGGGCATGGCAGAGGATACAGGAGAGAGCAGATTGGGGGTGGGGGTATACAGTGGGATCGCTGTTTTGGGGTGGTGGGTACAGGAAATATAGAGAGAAAATTTGTAACTCAAAATCTTGTGGAAATGAATGATGTAAACTAAAAATAAACATAAAAGTTAGTTTTTTAAAAATCACTGAAGAGAATAACTCCTTCCAAATTAGAAATGAGCAATTAGAAACTGACTTCATGAGAAATCAAGATACTATAAAATAGATGAAAAAAGAGAAGGCAATGTGAAATATCTCATTGAAAAAACCACAGACATGGGAAAAAGTTCCAGAAGAGATAATTTTAAAATTATTGGTCTACCTGAAAGCCATGATAAAAAAAAGTCTCAACACCATGTTTCAAGAAATTTTCAAGTAAAATTGGCCTGATATTCTAAAACCAGAGGACAAAATAGCAATGGCAAGAATTCACCAATTCATTCTTGAAAAAGATCCCAAAAAGAAAGCTCCTAGAAATATTATAGCCAAATTCCAGAGTTCCCAGGTCAAGGAGAAAATACTGCAAGCAGTCAGGAAGAAACAGTTTGAGTGTTGTGGAAACACAATCAGGATAACACAAGACCAAGCAGCTTGTACATTAAGGGATCAAAGGGCTTGGAATATGATAGTTTGGAGGTCAAAGGAAATAGGACTAAAACCAAGAATCACCTACCCAGAAAAATTGAGTATAATGCTACAGATAAAAATATGGTCATTCAATGAAATAGAATTCAAGCATTCTTGATGAAAAAACCTGAGCTGAACAGAAAACTTGACTTTCAAATACAAGAAGCAAGAGAAGTATGAGTAGGTAAACAGGAAAGGGAAATCTTAAGAAACTTATTAAAGTTGAGCTATTTAAATTCCTACATGGAAAAATCATAATTATAGCTCATAAGACTTTTCTCAGTATGAGGATAGCTGAAGGCAATATATATAAACCTATATGTATGTGTATGTATACATACATAAACACATATATGTATAGAAGGATATATGTATATATAAAGATGTATGTGAGGGTGGCTAGGTGGCGCAGTGAATAGAGCACTGGCCCTGGAGTCAGGAGTACTTGAGTTCAAATCCGGCCTCAGACACTTAACACAAAAAACTAGCCGTGTGACGTTGGGCAAGTCACTTAACCCCAACTGCCCTCCAAAAAGCAAAAAAAAAAAATATATATGTGAGTGTGGGCATTTGTATGTTCATGTGTACATAGACAGGGGGCACAGGATGAGTTGAATAAGAAGGGATGATATCTAAAAAATAAAATTAAGAGGTGAGAGAGGAATTTATTGGGAGGAGAGAGAGATAGATTAGGGTAAATTATCATATATAAAAGAGGCAAGAGAAAACTGTTACAATGGAGTGGAAGAGCAGGAAGTTGAAAGAGAATGGTACAAACCTGATTCTCATTAGATTTGGCCTAAGGATGGAATAACATACACACTCAATTGGGTACCTTACCCTACAGGAATATAAGGGGGTAGGGGATAAGAGGGAGGGAGGGATGATTGGGGGAGAGAACAGTTAGAAGTAAACATTTTTGTAAAGGGATAGGATCAAAGGAGAAAATAACATAAGTGGAGGGTGAGATAGGATAGAGGGAAATATAGTTAGTCTTCCACGATACAACTATTATGGAAATGATTTGGGTAACTAAACATGTACAATTATATATTGAATTGTTTACCTTCCCAGTGGGTGTGAGTGAAAAGGGAAGGGGGGGGGAAATCTGGAACTCAAAGTTTTAAAAACAAATCTTTAAAAATTATTTTTTATATGCAACTGGGAAATAAGATATGCAATTACTGGGGTATAGAAACACATCTTGCCCTACTAGAAAGTTAGGGGTGTGAAGGGGAAGGATATAAGAGAGAACAGATTAGGGGAAGGGGTATTCAGTAGGCTTGCTATTGTGGGGTGGTGAGTAGGTGAAAGATGGGGAGAGAAAAAATTTGTAACTCAAAATCTTGTGGAAATGGATGTTGAAAACTAGAAATAAATAAATTTAAAAAAAAAGCTCACAGTCTACTAGAGGAGACAACAAGCAAGCAAACATAAACAAGGTGGGTGACATATAAAGACAGGGAATTATTACCAGAGGGAAGATCCTAGAATTTCTTAAGTGGGATTGGAGAAAGACTTTTTGTAAAAGATGGAATTTTAGTTGGGATTTAAAGAAAAACAAAGAACCTAGGAAACAGAGATGAGGAACAACATTCCAGCTATGAGGAACAGTCAGAGAAAATGTCTGGAGCTGAGAGATGGTGTGTCTAATTTGTGGAACAGTAAGAAGGCAAGTATTACTACATCGAGGAGGAAATTTTGAACAGTAAAGGTATGAGAGGACTGGAAAGGTAGGTGGGGCTAGGATATAAAGGGTTTTGAACACAATAGGACTTATTATTTGATCTTGGAGGCAATGGAGAGCCACAGGGATTTATTGAGTAGGGAGAGTGACATAGATTGGCATATTAGAAAAATCACATTAGTGATTGTAGTACCGGATGTATTGGAGTCGGGCTAAAGACTTTGAGGCAGGCCGACCCACCAGCGTGCTGTTACAAATAATCTAAATGTGTGGTGATGAAAGCATTCAATATTCATAATGGTGACAGAGAAAGAGAAGAGGGTATATTGACAGGGATAGACAAGAAGTACTTAAGGCTTTTTGATGTTGTTTTATTTTAATATGAACAACTAGTTCTTTATTATCAGATTAATTAACTAGCTAATGGTTCAGGATTTTGCCTTTTTCTCTTTCTCTCTGGATGTCAAGCTTTTAAATATTACACTTACTTGCTACTCACCACTAACTATAGTCGAAAGTTTAAGGGATTTCCCCCGTAGAGGTCAGGAAACCATAAAATGTTGAGGCTTAAAGTTTAGGGGTGCTTGAGACCCCAGAAAACCAACATGCTGGGTCCTGCCAAATAAACTCGCTCCAGTGCTCTCCTGCCAAAGAAAAGCCAAATTTATTAAAGATTCACCATAATGGGTAGACTCTTAAGGAGCCTCCATGTCTGTGACATGTGTATTGGACAAGTAGGACAGAATAATCTGATACAGAGTGAGTCTGCAATAGAAAATTCTACAGTTTTTTTTTCATGGAGACAAGATGGAGTCTTATATATAGAAAGGTTGTGGGAAGAATCTAGGGGTCTAAGGGTCTAGAGGAGGAGTTTGGGGAGGGTCTTCAGGAGGAGTCAAATGAGGTCAGACTCCAATAACTGGAGATAAAGGGTGGAAAGTAGCTGGAGGCTTGTTGGAGATGACAGATAATGGAGGGCTAGGCTAGTTTAAGGGTAACAAGATTTGGGCATAGGTATTTTGGGAGAATCAAGGATGGAAAGTAACTGGACAAAGGAGGACTAGGCTAGTAAGAATAAGAGATTTGGACCAAGCTATAATGAAAGGCTTATGGCCTCAGGCAAATGCCTCATCAAATGGGAAGATTCAAGGAGAGTTCAAGGGGGTTTCCAGAACCTGTACCTCATCAAGACACCACTGGTCAAAAATGGTCAAATAAAATAAATTTAAGCTAATTTTACCTCTCTCTACTTCCCCTGCTCAGGGCATCACGCCCATATACCATGTATTTATTTTTCATATATATAGGAGATATATATATATATATATATATATATATATATATATATATATAGCCAGAAGGTGCTAGAGAAATCATGTGATTCAACTCCTAAATTTACATATGATCAAAATTGTGCAAGTATATGTAGCCTCTCCCCATTCCCCAAAACAAGCTTCTAGAGGACAAGGATAGTTTTATTTTTTGTCTTTGTATCTTTACCATTTAGCATAGTGCCTAACACATGATAAATGCTAAAGAAATGCTTGCTGATTGAGTGAATGTTGTAGGACTACTTGTGAACATCCAAGATTCTGCTTATCATTATTGTAAGAGATGAATTAAACTTTTGTTTCCATAGAAAACATGTAATATCCGTAATACCAGAAAGTCTTTTATTTGCTACCTACTGCAGGAAAACAAACTGATTTGAGGGAAAGTCTTGGGAATGTTGATTAACAATCCACTTAACAGGATTGATGAGGTGTAAGCTCTGGGACCCCCCCCCTTTTTTTTGAGCTGTCCTTGATTCTTTGAGGTACAGGCTCTGGCAATGTAATCCTTCCCAGGGAAGACATTTGCCTGAGGTTATGAGCCTTAAGTTGTATCTCTGCCCAAGTCTTTAGCCCCCTTTTGTTCCATCTGCTTCCCACCCTTGAGCCTATCAAAATATCAATCCACTCTTACATTGACCTCATTAACTCCACCTGAAGACCCTCCCCATTACTGGAGTCTGAACTCATTGGCTCCTCCTGAAGGCCCTCCCCAGGCTCCTCCTCTGAACCACCCCTAGATTCCTCTGTATATAAGACCCCATCTTTCCTCCATCTATGTGAGAGCACCATGGAATGGCTTAGCACAGAATTACTCTGGGTGAGAGCACCATGGAATAGCTTGGTACAGACTTGCTCTGTGAGAGCGCCATAAAATAGCTTAGAAGAGACTTACTCTGTAAGAGTCTACCCCATATCTTTCAATAAACTTTACTTTTTCCTTGGCTGATAAGACTTGAGTGGAATTCTTTCCGCAGGATCCAGCATGTTGGTATTTTGGGGTTTCAGGAAGCCCTAACCCTCTTTGGGCACCCTCTTCAGGATGAGGGTGCGGGCTTATCAGCATGTCTAAAGGTAAAACATCTCCTTCCCTTGTACTTTGAGTAAAAGTCAGGAACTGTCTTTTTTGTATCCACTACCCCAAAGGTTGTAAAAGGTGGAGAACTTCATTCCACAATACTATCTTGAATATTGAGACTCTATGTTAATGATGAAGGAAACTTCAACATCCTGGGTTCAGTCTCTCACCAACTGAGAAAATTCCTTTAAAAGAATTTATGACTTGTCATTCTTTTCCTAAATAAAGAATAAAGAAAAATGAGAGATGTAAACTGGGGTGTAGACCCATGTGGGGGTGGGATTTAGGTATTTTCAGAAAAGGCCTGAACCCTGAAATGCCTAACCAATGGGATGCAGGAGGGAAATTCAAATCTGGATGGGTTATAAAAAGCTTTGTAATTGTCTGAAAGGGCATGTCTCCTTGTGAGTCACTAGGTTCCTCTCATCTCTGCCAGAAGAAAGATGAATAAAATCTTTCCTTAATTCACTGAGGGCCATGTGAAGTTTTTTGCTAAGATGATTATTTCTCACAATTGGGGGAGCTCATCTGGAGTCCCACACCCACCATGCAGGACTTATGAAAGTTCCAACTGCTTCATTCATTTTGAATCTGTCTAATTTACCCTATTTGGGCATGAGGATTTATTTCTCATTATTTATCTCTAAGATAATCTAGAAATGCTTGTAGTTGTTGAGTGTTCACTTTTCTATTATTAACTCTATTAAAATACTAAATTCACAAAAAGCATTTATTAATTACCTTTTGCATATAAGGTCCTGGGATTAAGATACAGTGTTGAAACTTTTTTTTTTTTTTTGGTATTTTAATAGCCTCTAGAACATCAGTAAGAAAAATAAAATGAGGAATAAAGGACAAAGAATGGATTCATGAAGACCAATATTTAAGTCCAATCTAGACAAATATCATCTGTGTATCTGTATGTGCATGTGAAGAGGATGCCCAAAGAGGGTTAGGGCTGCCTGAGACCCCAAAATACCAACATGCCAGGCCCTGCGGAAAGAATTCCTCTCAAGTCTTCTCAGCCAAAGAAAAAGTAAAATTTATTCAAAGTTCAAGTTCCCCATATGGGGTGCTAGGGCATTTTGTGGCACTCTCACATAGAGCAAGTCTGTGCTAGGCCATTTCACAGGGCTCTCACACCACCTGGAGGGAAGACGGGGTTCTATATACAGAAAGGTTGTGGGAGGAATCAAGGGGTGGTCCACAGGAGGAGATTGGGGAGGGTGTCCAGGAGGAGCCAGATGAGGTCAGACTCCACTAAGGAGTGGTTAAGGGTGGGAAGTTGCTGGAGGCTACCTGGAGACCATAGACAATGGTGGGCCAGGCCAGTTCAAGGGTGGAAACAGGAAGATGTGGGCAGAGCCACAACTTAAGGCCCATGACCTCAGGCAAATATCTTCCCTGGGAAGGTTCACTTTCCCAGAGCCTGTACCTCAAAGATTCAAGGAGCTCAAGGCAGGTCCCAGAGCCTACACCTCATCATGTGGGCAAGTCATTTAACTTCTCAGAACTGCAGGCAACAATCTAATAGTATTCATTTTAGATCAAGAGCCAATCTTTTTTTTTTTAATTTAAATTTAAATTTATTTTCTTGGTTACATCATTCATTTCCACAAGGTTTAATTAATAGAGGGACTTTCCACTCCTTGAATCTCCTATGTTTAGTATAGAAATAAGTCTGGATTAAAAAATAGAAATGAACAAAATACAAATGCTACTTCTTAAGTTTAGGAGAGAAATGCCTTAAAAATGTTTATTGCTTATTATAAAAAAATTCAAGTATGACTATTTATCTTGAGCAAAATCTTTGCTAAAAATATGTTATACTACAATAATTTAATTTGAACCATTATGTATATTACTAAATGTTCTATTTGTATCATTTATTTTCTGAGTTATACATAATTGCTGTTTACAGAATTCACATTAAATAGTGATCTATCAAGATAAGAAGTGTAGTAAAGAAAGCATTTCATGACTTTAATATTCTATAAGAGTTGAGCCCTTTTGAGTCATTTTGTAATTTTCAGAAGTGGCTGAAGATGCCATAAATTTGAGAGAAGTATAAATTTTCCATTGAATACTGGTACAAGTAAACCACAAGGGGGGGTCCCCTGGAGGGGCTTATCCTGGCTACGGCAGCAGCCAACAACTGAACATGTTCTCTGTCTCTGATTCTTTCCCTTCATTCTTTCTTCTCTGCTGCAACCAGGTCTTTGTTATTAAAGACTCCAAAGCCTGTCTCCAGTAATTGGGCTTGAGGTGTTTGGGGTCCCATTGCCAGTTTCTGCAGTTTCCTCAGAATATCTGGGGTAGACTGATTAATGAAATACATGTTAAGGATTGCTGTCCTTTCTATAGAGTCAGGATCTAAATTTGTATACCTTGTAATAGCTTCTACAAGTCCATCTAGAAAAAGGGCAGGATTTTTTTTATCTGTCTGAGTAATATCCCTAATTTTTTGATACTTCACTTGCTTATGAAATGCAGTTCTTTGTTTGTTTTTGTTTTTTTATTAACTTTTGTTTATTTTTAGTTTACATCATTCATTTCCACAAGATTTTGAGTTACAAATTTTCTTGTCTTTCCCCTATCGACCACCCCAAAACAGCAATTCCACTGTATACCCTCTCCCCAATCTGCTCTCTCCTATATGCTTCCCCATCACCCCTCTGATTTTCCATTAGGGCAAGATGGGTCTCCCTACCACAGTGCCTATATATCTTATTTCCCAGTTGCATGTACATAACAATAATGATAATAATAATAATTATTATATATATATTTTAAAGCATTTGATTTTAAAACTTTAAATTCTAGATTCTTTCCCTTCTTCCCTCATCCCCCATCCCTACTTGGAAGACAAGCAATTCAATACAGGCCTCATATGTGTAGTTACACATCTCCACAATAGACATGTTGGGAAAGACTGACTATATTTCCCTCCATCCTATCCCACCCGCACTTGTTTTATTCTATACTTTATCCCTGTCCTGTTACAAAAATGTGTATTTTGAACAACCCTCACCCCCACCCTGCCCTCCCTCCATCATCCCCCCTTTCATCCCTTTTTTTACGCTACTTTCCCATAGCACAAAATACCCAATTTAGAGCATATGTCATTCCCTCCCTAAGCCAAATAAAATGGGAGTAAGGTTGACCCATTCCTTTTTGCCTTCCTGTTCTTCCCCTCCATTTTAACAGTTATTACTTGCCTCTTCTTTTTTTTTAAACTTTTATTTATTTTTAGTTTACATCATTCATTTCCATGAGATTTTGATTTACAAGTTTTCTCCCCATCTTTCCCCTACCCACCACCCCAAAACAGCGATCCCACTGTATACCCTCTTCCCCAATCAGCTCTCTCCTATATGTTACCCCATTACCCCTCTGATTTTCCATTAGGGCAAGATAGGTTTCCCTGCCCCAGCGCCTGTATATTTTCCTCCTTTCTATTCCACTCCCCACTTGTTCTATTCTCTACTTTGTCCCTGTCCCTTTACAAAAGTGTATGCTTCTAAGAACCCTCTTCCCCAACCTGCCCTCCCCTCTGTGCTCCCCCCTCTTATTCCGTTCCCCCCTACTCTCCTATATGCCAAGATACCCAATTTAGAGTGTATGTCATTCCTTCCCTAAGCCAACTTCAATGAGAGTAAGGTTGACCCATTCCCTTTTGCCTTCCTGTTCTTCCCCTCCATTGTAACAACTATCCCTTACCTCTTCTATATGAGAGGATGTAAAGCCAATCAGCAGTAGATTCCTGAGAGAATGCTACTGTGAACAGCTTTTAAGATTCAGATTACACAGTATTAGAGAACACTCTGTTTATTCCGTTACAAATCTTTATTCAGTACAATGTTCACAGTTTCAGCAGTTCACAATATTATATA
>JAQQSW010018975.1:0-11139 GCA_028646575.1 Pseudocheirus occidentalis | reverse complement strand
TGTATTTTATGAATGTGTCATACATAGAAGTATCATTTGACAGATTTCAAATACATAATTGCAGCAAAGCCATTGATGTATAATGTTGAGTAATATTTCAAATATGTACCACCTAATTTACAAATCCAGTCATCATTTGAATTAGTAGCAGAGGAAGATAACTATGTTGTTGTGGGAGACTCATCCATACTTGTCCTAGAGAAACCCTGACAAGGCCACTCATCTTAAGGTTTGAGTAAACCAAGTCTCAGTATGCCACTCATATAACACCCCCTTATATCAAGGGTTATTTACTTTTTGTGTGTCACAGAACCCTTTGGCAGATTGGTAAAACCTATGGATATCTACTCAGAATAATATTTTAAATGCATAAAATGAATAGAATCAAAAAGAAAATTCACTATATCAAAAATAGTTATCAAATTTTAAAAAATGTATACGTCTGGGTTAATCTGTAGGATTTGAAGCATTAAAAAGCTCAATAGACAAGTGGAAATGGACACAAACCTCAAAAAACTGATCCTGAGTTTAATTTTACCAGTAGAAAGTTTAAATTTTCACTGGTTTTCTCAAGGATTCTTGATTTCATCATTGTGAATAATTCCACAATACAATGCCAAAGACAATCTAATTTGAAATTGTTGTAGAAGGTAGTGGGTGAAAAAAATCTTATTGCCAACTCTGGTATTTAGTGTCTCTGAAGTTATCTTGACTAGGCTTCAGACAACCAATATGCCTAAACTTGACACCTATTTATTCCTAAAAACCTTTTTGTTTGTTTCTTTGTTTGTTTAACCCTGGTAGTAACTTCCAGAACTTGTAATCTAGTTACAGTTGGGAAATTCTTTGGTTAATCTCAAACCAGAAAAACATAGCAATATAGAATATAATGTAGTAGAAACCATATGTAAGAGTAGATTTATTGAAGCAATATATGCATTAATAATTTTTAAAAATCAAAGTAGATTATAAATTGAGTTTCTAGAGATTGTGGGGAAGACCAGATGAAGGTGTGTAATGGGAATGGAAATTTGAACATCTTCCCTCCCCCTAAATAGACCTAGGAGGGAGTCTGAAGACCTCCCCTGTTTTGAAAGTAAACTACCCTACCCACCCCAATAGGCTGAATATATTCACATGGAGCTTGTGATGGAGGGAATTTGCTGAAGGGCAGCAGAGCCCACAGGAAGCTTCCCTGCTGTGAAGATAAACTCTGCCCTCTGATAAGCTGAATGTAGTCACATGGAGCCTGTGGTGGGAAGAGTTTTGCTGTAGGAAAGCAGAGCCCACAGGAAGCTATTGATACTGTGGTAAGGGTAAAGGATGGCATGACTTTTTGTGTTGTTATGATTTCTGAATATCTTTAGTACTATGATGGAATTGGCTTACTGGTTTGGGGATTCGCTTTTCTGGTGTCTGAATAAATGTTTCAGTTCTGTTTTATACGTGGAGAATCTGGTATATTTTGTGATCAAACATCATGCGATACTTATAGTCACAGTCTTTATCATGATTGTGGGTGCTGTAAATATTGCATTAGAACTACAAGGTGGTAAAGTTGCTTTGATTTCATGTCCTACTCAGCACTACATATCCCCTTTACCCCATACCATTTCTGACTACCATGCTCTCTATGCCCTAACTCAGCACTGAGGGAACTACAATATGAGATGAAAATTGCAAGACCAGAAATTTTTTAGCCCTTAATCACTATACCATTTCTTTACCACCATCACGACTGACCAAACACTGTATTCCGCCTATTGTTATCATTAGCTTTCTAAGTGATTTCTCTGACTCCAATATCATTGAACAACTGAGAGATACTTTCTGGAAATCCTCATTAACAGAAGCATTTTCTTACCAAGATTAGGACTATGGAGGGTGTTTTTTTTTCTTCCCAACTTTCTATACCCTGTCGTATAACTAAAAAATCCCTAGCCTGTGCTTCCCTAATTCCAATAATTCAGAGTTTTTGTCTCCTGAATTGGAAATGACTTTTCACCTCTATTTCTTTCTGAATTCTAATTCTCATGCATTTTAGACAATCCCTCTCCCAGTCCCTATCATCTTTCTTCCTTTCTATTTAAGGATACTTTGTCTCAAACCAAACAGCTTTGATCCTAGACAATTCATCTTATACTCAGTTTGCCTTCTGGGATTTATATAAATCTGAGTATTTCTTGAATACAGTTTATTCATGTTTTATGCCCTCCCATAATCGCTTATTTTCTCTCATATTTGAGCAAGGGGAAACTGCTAGAATGTTCCTTACAATTCTTTCTCTTGACAATTTCATATCTTTTTTCCTGCCACTATCCTTTAACAATTTATCATTTGATTTGTAATCCATTCATCTATATCTTCTTGCCCAAGTCCTTGTAGTGTAGTCTGATAATAACTCACTCTTCTTTCTTATTCACTTCAAAAGCTGCTGTATAGTCTCTCCCCACCTCAATATCGTGCCCACATCTTTAATAATCTTAATGTTATTTATATTCACGTCCCACATCAGTTTCATCAAATGTTATGATATATATCTCTACTATATTTCAACCTATCCCATGGTGACTTAAAACTCATTATAATATAAATTGCTTTACTTTCAACATGATAGGATCAAAGGAACATAGATATTTAAATATTAAGGATCTCATTTTAAAAATGAGTAAACTAAGGCCCAAGAGTAAAAAAAAATCTTGCCAAAAATTATACAAAAAAAGAAGTATTAAAGGTAGAATTTAAACCCAGATCCCTTGACCCAAGAGAACCAAGAGACTTCCATTTCCTCAAACCCTAGCTATTGTCTCTCCCTCTTTCTTACACTTTTTTTTCTCTGTCTCCCTCTTTCTCTGTCTTTGTCACTCTCTCTGTTTCTCTCTGTCTCTCTCTGTCTCTCTTTCTTTCTCTCTCTCTCTCTCTCTCTCTCTCTCTCTCTCACACACACACACACACACACACACACACACAAATATTGAGCAGAGAAACAGAGGAGTCTTTCTCTCTGACTGCATATACCTTCAATTCAATGAGATTCAATTATGTTGTACCTTCTATAATTATTAAAACATGGGGAAGAGAAGAATTAAGACAAGATATGGCATGATTCATGATGGATGTGTGATGTTCAATATCTCTTCCCTAGCAGTTATTTATGCTTTAAGAATTATTCCAAATCTGATTATCAATATTAAGCTATAAATTTTGTAATAAGTTAGCCAATATAAAAGTGTTTAATAGAACCAGTAATGGGAAAAGTCATAGCAATGTCTGGGAAAATGCTATGAAAAGCATAATTTCCAATATGTAATGAAGATCTTTGTACTTTCTGCTTTGCATATTATAATAAAGCAATATGTAAATTTCAGACATGTCACCAGAAAATGACTTTGACAGCTTTCTCTAGATCTTAGAAACTATTTCCTTATAATTTTTCCTCAATTGTTCCCATAAGATGAAAGAAAAAAAAAGAAAAAAGTTTTAGAATATTCTAGCTGAGTTCTTCCCTCCATGATTTTTAGGTATTTATACTAAAAATTGCTCTTTTACATTGATCTTTATGACTACTACAATGTATCTGAGTACACAGAGAATTTCAATGGAGAGGTCCAATAACTTGTAGATGGTTCATATGGCACTAGATATGCATGAGAGTTTTCTTCAAGTATTAGAATCACTGTACTTTTATTTTGTTTTATAATAGAGAACAGTACTAAGATCAATTATAATATTTGAAAAGAAGCAAGTTTATGCTTAATTTAATGAGAAAATTAATAAAAATTAAAGTAAGAAGCATTTGCCATTATGGATGTAGTGATTTCCCCTCACTTCAGTTTTTCCCTCAACAATGCATGACCATTTGGCTTTATCATAGTGAAAATTCTTTCTGGAGAGTGTATTGGACACAATGGCTGCTAAAGTTCCTTTTCATTCTAAAATGTGATTCTGCGAGATATTAATGTTCTTAGGTGTAATGAGTAGTAAGTTAAATTTCAGTTAGGCTGGGGAAGCCCTTTAAGATTAGACAACTTAAAAAAAATTGTCCTAACCTTGACTTTTTTCTGCCTGTATTTCTTCTTTTACTTTTAATCTTTAAATGCCCTTCAAATGATTTGTCTAATTGCATGCCTTTCCAAGATTTCCTTAAACATTTTTATTCTCCCTTGCTTCTATATGAATTATAAGGTAATGCTTTTTTTAAATGCAATAGCACAATGGTTTTAGAGCTGGCCTCAGAGTCAGCAACATCAGAACTCAGATTCTTCCTGTAACACATACTGGCTATTTGCCTCTAGCCAAGTCACCTAATGTCTCAGTGATTTGGGCAGCTTTCTGAGGAAAAGTTGTTTAGAAAACAAGTTTACAAACAAATGAGTTCTCTTTGGCTGAGCTGTAAAATCACAACTCTAGTTCTGCCAGACTTCCATTTCACCACTCCATACTGAAAAACATTGTCTCTTCTCATATTTAAAGTGAATTTGTAATCATATATCAGCCATCTCCTTCTAGTTGCCAAGTAAGTCAAATGTTCAGACTGAGTAGTTTTCTGGAGGTATGGGACTTTGTTAAATTTTGTTGTTTTGATCTAATGTTTTGTGGAATTTTAAAAATATTGGGTAAATTTATAATAATCAGTGTCTTTGTCATTTGTTGTACTTTTCCAATTTTGTTATTTTGTGTTCTTCTTTTCAATTATTCTTTTTAAGCTTGTTTCCTGGAAGAAACCACAAAATGAAAAATCACAGGAACGTCAAAGCCAAAATCCAGGGAGTTCAAATTAATGAAAGAGTTAACATACTAAGAAGTCATTGTCAGTATCACATAAGACCTGAAAGAGAACTTAGAATAAACTAATATGATAGGAAAAGACAAAAGTTTAAAATCCAACAATATCTTATCCAAGAAAGCTGAGTAAAATCTTGTAGAAAAAAAGAAAGGAAATGAAAGATGACTTCCATATGTTCCTGATGAAAAGGAAAATCTCAGTAGAATGTGAAAATGCAAATACAGGAATTAAAAGGAATAGAAATTAAAAGAAATTTGAGCAATCAGAAGATATTATATGGAAAATATTTATATTCTATTGGAAGAGAAGAAAGAAACAAAGCCCCCAAACCTAAGATCTTCAAGGTCCACAGAATTAAATAAGACAGAATATGTAAACAGTTTTTTTTTATATTTTGATCATCTGAATTAAAAATTGAAAAATGAAGAAAAAAGAATACATTAGAGAAAAAAGTAGTGAGATGCAACCTTATTTCATATAATTCATCTACATAAGCCTGTACTAATATACATGAATGATTGGGCTATTTATAGACCTGACTTTGATTTGAATCAGATAAATACAAACACACACACACACACACACACACACACATACCCAAACAATTTGATATATAAATGCATTAAAACCAACATTCAATAGAGAACTGTAATAATTTGATGTTTACAGCACCTATGGTGACGATAAACATGCTGGTGTACCTGTAAATCACAAAATGTAACAGGCTGTCCAAATAGGGGACAGAACCAAAGCCTTTATTCAAATACCAGAGAAATGAGTCCCCAAACCAAAAGGTAAAATTCATTATAATAACCACAAAATGGGTACACATAGTCAATGTAGGGAACACCCAAATTTACAAGCCTTTAAAAGAAAACAGGCTCCCTTGGGCAAAGATTCTCTTCTCCTTATTCACTCCCTCAAACAAGGATGCTCCTTTCCTCACTCATGGAAGCTGCTCAGCCTCTACACTGCTCACTCCCAAAAATTCTGGCTCCCAGCACTTCTCAGCAGAAGTTCCGGCTGGCTCTTAGAAGTAGTTCTGCCACCACAAGGTCTGTTCTCCAAATCTCTCTTCTCTCCTATTTGGGCCTCTGCTTATACATGGTATTAGCTCCTCGATGCCCTTCTTCTTCCTGATACATCAGCAAGTCCATCCTACTGTGTTGTTCACAAGTTCTAGTTCTTAATATCTGACATAATTATGAACTTGAAACTAAGTGCTAAGTACCTGTTAGCTTGCCAATACAAGGGGTATGGAAGATCTTCAAATTCCATTACTATTACAAGAATCTAGTGGAGACAGGTTGAGAACAGTGGGAGGATAAAATAGCCATTTAGCAATGTATTTAATAAAAAGCAACAACAATCACCAAAACAAAAAATAACTTCCCTCTTAAGAGGGTAAAAGATGATCAAGGAGCATAAGGAAAAAATGTCAATTTTAAAGGATAAGGGCCTGTTACCTGCAATTGGACATGGGGAAATATGGATAGGAAGCATATTACATCAAATATAGAACAATGCAAATCAACAATGGAAAGCAAACAGAAAGGCAGAGGTCAAACAGAGTTATTAATAGGTGAAAGATTAATAGGTGAAAGTAAAGGGAGTTAATAAAGATAAATGGGATTGTGAATGTGATTATTTCACTCATGATAAAATGGAAATGACTAACAGAGTAGATTAGAAATCAGATTTCAATATGTGATTTATAAAATAATAATAACATATGTAATAATACTTAATATAAGCAAAAAGATCATTCAGAGTTCAAATAAGGGTTTAGAACAAACATTAATTTACAGGTGAACTATCAACAAGGAAGGGGAATCAATTATAATCTCAGATAAGCTTAAAAAATACACTCAAAATGTATCTAAAAGGAAAATTTGATCTTTTAATGGACATGAAGCAGAGGAATAATATAAATATTTCAATAAATAATGAATGTCAATACTTATTTGTATGTACCATGTCTTAAAATCTAAATAAAAAACAGATTAATAGGAAGAAAAATTAAACTTCCTAAAGTATATGCCTTTCGAAGATAAATTAATATCTAATATACAAACAAGACAGAAGTTTATGATGTGAAATAAAGTTTAATTAAATAAAGATTGGTCTCTGTCAATCCTTGAATGAAAATAGAATGAAAAAAAGCATTTATAAGCTATGCATGGGACTTTTCATTAATTGACCACTTACTTTCTATAAAAACTTCACAAATCAATTACAAATATTAAATTATGCTTAATTGATGCAAAAATAAAATCATGCCGAATAAAGACCTTTGAGGAATTGTTAAAAATGAGTATAAATTAAATCAATGCTAAAGAAATTGTAGGTCCAAAGAACAATAAAAAATAGTGTTAATTACATCAAAAATTATGGTGAAACACAGTAAAATTTTTGGAATGCAATCACGTTGTAAATGTTTAAATTTCTTTTACAATTTTTATTTTTAAAAAACATTTGCCAAAAAGTAAAGATCAATTATTTCATCATATGATTTTTAAAAATTACACCTACAAAACCCAAATGAAAATAATAATTTTTAAACACTCACTTAGAAATCCTGAATTTCAAATGAGAGTAACAAAAGTAAAAAAAAGCATTTGATCTGAAAATCCAGAATATTTTTTAAATAAAAGAGTTTAATTATTAGTCAAGTAAACAAAACGTACAGTATCTCTAGCAGTATAAATGGAAAGAACAGCACAAACAAATATGCAAAAAAGAAATCAAAAGTAAACATAACAAAATTATGAATATCGAAAAGGACTTGAATGAAGAGATATGAGAAAACATCCCCAACATACCTCTATGTAGAACTGGGAATTCCACAGTCGTTATACAATGGACATTTTTTTCTATTTCTTCCAATGTATCAATTAAGTGTGCTTATTTTTTCCCATTAAAAAATTCTATTTGCTCTCTGGGACAGGAAAAGATACTTGAGTTAACTATGGTGATTAAGAAACAGAACAGGGTAACGATTGATGGTGTAGAAGGAGCAAGGTTCTGCACCTCCCACATAGCCACCTCAAATAACCATAAAATATGACTCAAAGCAAATTTTAGGGCACCAAAACTCACAAAAATACAGAAAACACCCCTTCTCCCCCCCCAGAAGGCAGCTTGGCAGGAAGGACTCATCACAAAACTCTGGGAGTCAAAACCAGCACAGCCTGCAACCAAGGCTTGTCCCCAGGGTGGCCAGGACGAGCCACAGCTGGAATATTCAGGAAAGTGAATCAGTGGCAGGTGTGGCAATTTTCAGAATTATCAAGGCATAAGAAACAAGGACCAAGTGAAAGGTCAGTGGAACTCAGCTAAATGTGGGGGAGAAAAGCAGTCTGACCAAGATGCCTCCAGGGCAAGGATGCAGCAGAAACAGCAGCCCTGCAGCAGCTTCCACATGGCTGCCTCAGAGATCCTGGCCTGCAAACTGCAGGGGGAGCACGCAATCAATTAGGGGCTAAGAGCTCTTACACTGAGCAACCTGGATCTGAATCGTGGTCTTGGGTGGTGCTACTCGTGTGCTTTTTCAGTGAGCCAAAGCTGGTAGGGGCTACAAAAATGGCAACCTCCTAATAGCTTCAGCAACTCCAAAACCCCAGTGACTTGGAACAGAGCTTTCCCCTCTGGAAGCAGAGTTCCACAGAGCTAAAAATTAAGTAATTGACTGGCAACATGAGCGGGCAAAGGAAGCAAAGTAAGAACAGCATTTGAATTCTAGATTCCTTCTTGGGGGACAGTCAGAACACCCATACCAAAAGCTACCAAGAAAAAAAATAAACTGCTTACTGGCCATAGAGGGACTTAAGAAGGTTATTGAAAACCAAAGAAGAAAAGTGGAGGAAAAATTGGGGAGAGAAATGAGAATGATGCAAGAAAATCATGAAAAGAGAGTTAACAACCTGACTGAAGAAAATAAAACTTTAAAATACAGACTAACTCAAATGGCAAAAGAGGCCCAGAAAGCCAATGAGGAAAAGAATGCATTAAAAAGTTGAATTTGCCAGATGGGAAAAGAATCTCAAAAGTATTCTGAAGTGAATAATTCCTTCAGAATTAGAGTGGAGCAAATCGAAGCCAATGATTTTATGAGAAATCAAGATACTACTAAACAGATCCAAACAAATGAAAAAAATTGAAGGCAATGTAAAATAACCCTTTGAAAAAAAAACCACTGACCTGGAAAATAGATCCAGGAGAGACAATTTTAAAATTATTGGACTACCTTAAAGCCTAATCAAAAAATAACTTAGAAAGCATCCCTTAAGAAATTCTCAATGAAAATTCCCCAATATTTTCAAACCAGGAGGTAAAATAGAACTTGAAAGAATTCAGCAATCACTTCTTGAAAAAGATCCCCAAAAGAAAACTCCTAGAAATGTTATAGCCAGGTTCTAGAGTCCCCAGATCAAGGAGGAAATATTACAATCTGCCAAGAAGAAACAATTTGAATATTGTGGAAACAGAATTAGCATAACCCAGTATCTAGCAGCTTCTACATCAAGGGATCCAAAGGCCTGGAATGTGATATTCCAGAGATCAAGGGAACTAGGGCTACAACTAAGAATCACCTACTCAACAAAATTGAGTATAATGTTCCAGGGGAAAATATGGTCAGTCAGTGAGGTGGAGGACTTTCAAACATTCTTCCTGATAAAAAAAAAGAACTAAAAAGGAAATCTGACACTCAAACACAAGAAGCATGAGAAGCTAAACATGGAAAAGAAATCATAAGGAACTTATCAAAGTTGAACTATTTAGATGCCTACATGGAAAAATGGTCGTTGAAACCTATGAAATTTTTCTCAGCATGAGGATAACTGAAGGGAATACAAATATATATACATATACACACATATGTCTGTATAGGAGGGTTTATATATGTGTATGAACATATATCTGAGTGTGTGTGTGTAAATGAGTACATAAAGGGCACAGGATCAATTGAGTTAGAAGGCATGATACTCTAAAAGTTGAAATTCTGAAATTGGAGAGGATTAGAATGAGAGGATACAGAGAAAGACAGAATGGAGTGAATCTCATATAGAAGAGGCAATAGATAACTGCTACAATGGAGGGGAAGAACAGGGAGGCAAAAGGGAAAGGGACAACCTTGCCTTCATTGAATTTGGCTTAGGGAAGGAATAACATAAACTCTAAAGTGGGCATCTTGCCACACAGGAGAATAGGGGGTATAGGAATGAGAAGTGGGATGAGGAAGGGTAGGGCAGGGTGGGGTGAGGCTTGCTAAAAGCACACACTTCTGTAAAGGGACAGGCACAGGGTAGAGAATAGAACAAGGAGGGGATGGGATAGGAAGGAGTCACATATAATCAGTCTCTCACAGTATATTCATTGTGGAGATGTTCTGTGTAACTACACATGTATTTCCCTTATTTAATTGCTTGTTCTTCCAGTGGGGGTAGGTGACAAGGGAGCAAGGGAAAGAATCTAGAATTTAAAGTTCTATAATCAAATGTTAAAAATATAAATGTATGTATATACATATATATGTATATATGTATGTGTACATATACATACAATATATGTATGTGTGTGTATATACACATATATTCATAATATACATATATATTTATATGTATGTATATATGTGTATATATATGTATATGTATGCATATGTGTGTGTGTATGGAAAGTTAGAAAGGGACGGGGAGGACATAGGAGAGAGCAGATTGGGGAAGAGGTTATACAGTGGGGTGACTGAGGTAGGAGAACAATGGGGAAAAATTAGTAACTCAAAATCTCGTGGAAATGAATGATGTAAACAAGAAAATAAACAATTTATTAAAAAAGAAACTGCCTATCAATAACAACTTTTCAAAAATTAAAAACAGCTTCATTTATACCTTTGTGTCCAGGGGTGGGACTTCATGGGGCCCATCTCTAGTACTCCTGATCTATATCTTGCCACTGGACTCAGATGACTGAAGGAGAAATTGAGGCTGATGTTTTTCCACAGCCCTCTCTTACTTAAATCCAAATCACTTGAGAATCATGCCATCAACTTCTTGATGTCAGGTCCTCTTCAAGAACAAAGGACAAACAACCACTTGTCACCAGAAGCTTGAATAGCACCTAGAACATGTAAGGTATTTAATAAAGTATTTTTTATTTCTGTATAATCCAACTTTAAAGATTAAAATAAGAATAATAATAGCAAAAGTTGTTATATCTGGTCTATATGAACATGCTTTCTCTTTTTAAAATGTTATAGCTCTTTCAAAACGTACTTTATCTGTATGGCTTCCATTCTACTGTTTCAGGATCTCTCAGGGAGTGGAGTAAGAAAACTTAACTTTGAATGGAGAAAG
>JAQQSW010018974.1:0-11139 GCA_028646575.1 Pseudocheirus occidentalis | reverse complement strand
TCTCTCTCTCTCTCCCTCCCTCTCTCTCTCTCTCTCTCCCTCTCTCTCTCCCCCCCCCCTCTCTCTCTTAAACCCCAACTTACTTCTTCAGTTCCCAGATGCTGAGACAATCCTCCTTCCTCCAACAGGAAAGTTTCAATTCTGTCTGTCTGTCTCTAGAATTCTTCTTTATATACAACACTGGCCTCCTGTCTCAGCTAATCCCCTTCTGCCAAGGCATCAGGGGAGTTCACGCCCTCTCAAGGAGGGGTGGGGGGAAACATACTCACACCTTCCATACTTAGCTGTAAGTTACTAAGTGCTAAGTATCTGCTATACTGATTGCTGTTATACTTGTCTTCTCAATGTAGAGAGGTGGGGAGGGAGGGAGGAAGAGAATTTTAAAATCAGAGTTTTAAAAATGAATGTTAAAAATTGCTTTTGTGTGTAATTGGTGAAAATAAAATACAGTATAATTTTTTTAAAAAAGGAAGTAACTTTCTTAAAATCTCAATGCTTGAGAATTGATAGGAGGACACGGACAACAGTTATACAGGATCTGTGTGTCATGGAAGACATATAGATGTACTTAGTAGGTATCTATTGCTTTGGTTATAGTTGGTTACAGTGTCATGGTATTTAGCATTGTGTTAGCTAGGCAGAGCAGAGGATGATCAAAGTTTGACACTTATTTCAAGATTTGTCATGTAAAATGTATAATGAATTGGATACAACATTTTCAGTTGAGTGGAGTCAAATTGGACAGTAATGAATATGCAAAGTACAGACAGTTATAAGCTGAATTTTGAGTCTTGTAATCCTTTTAACATAAACCAAGATTTTAACGTAATTTAGCAAATTTGAAAGGTGTTTTGTTTTCCTTTTAAAATCATTTTTTGGCAGCCAAAACTGTATTATCCTTGGTAATAGTTGTTTGTTATTCCTTTACCAAGTAGCCTTCTTAGGAAAACATAAAATCCTAGAAAAAAAGGATCATTTAACAATGATCTGTGAAAGAAGGTATACAGTACCTGTTTATGGAGACATTAAATCTGTCGCTTGCAATTGAGAACATAAATATCACAATTGCTTTTTAGTGGCCTGAGTTAGAAAGTGAATATAGAGGTTTTACTTTTTCTACAAGACATATTTCAGTTCAGTAAGCTAAAGCATGCAGCATATATTTGCATCTCATTTTGAATAATTCAAAATGAAAATAGGATTTGATAGAAATACTAACTTATTGGATTTCTCTTCTAAAATAATTCATGTCAATTGATATTTTCTCATAATTTAAGATAGTGGGGAAAAGTTGCAAAGGTAGAAATTTAGGTTTGCATCAAGGGAGAATTGTAATAATAAGCTGTTCAAAAATTGTATCATTACTACAGGAGGTAACAGACTCACTGGAAGTATTTAAGCAAAAGCTGATTTGTTGTTGGTGTATATGATAGAAGGTATTCTTGTTTTGATATGGTTGGACTTTTGGCCTTTGACATCCTTTCTAGCTCTTAATAATTATATCTTTATTAGTGAGGTAAATGGCAAAAATTACCATCACCTTATACATACAGAAATGGAGGTACAGAAAAGTTTCATGATTTCTGTGAAGTCACCAACAAATTCATTATTAGAGTGCTACACCACCTGCCTATTTTTCTTTTCATTCCCATGATGTTTAAACTTTTAAAAATGTAATTATAAGAAAAAATAAAAGCTAAGAAAATCACAGTGTACCTTCCCACTTATCATAGACAAATACTTAAATGGATGTGATCTCATGACTTTGGAAATTCTCACCCATGAGATAGAACCCATTTGTGCCTGTTCTTCCACTGTGAGTCATTTTCATGCTTGTAATGGCAATGGGAATTTGAAGATCTTCCCTGCCCTGTTATAAGCCTAAGGGAAGCTGAAGACCTTCCCTGCTTTGAAGATATACTCTGCCATAATAGGCTGAATGTAGCCTGGGGTGGGAGAAGTTTGCTAAAGGTTGGAGCAGAGTCCACAGGAAGCTGGGAGTCAGAGTAATCTAGACTGTAGATAGGGAAGGACTCTTCTGAGCAAGACAGGTAGGCTTGTGAGTAAATATTGACCTTGTGTTGGTTTGTGGGAAGGCTGGAGGATTATTTGGCTCTCTGCTGTGTTGTGGTGCATTAACTTCTATGTTGCTATGATGGATTTGGTTTCCTGCTGTTGGGATTTGGTTTTCTGGTATCTAAATGTTTTGCTTCTGTCTTCTATATGGAGAGTTTGTTATATTTTGTGATAGAGCACCATGCAGGTATATTTATAGTGACTGTGGGCACTGTGATTATTTCATTGGCGTTACAATGCTCTCCCATGAGTTTGCCATTGGGGCTTCACCCAACATTCTGGAGACCTTACTTGATTCCTTTTGATATTGCCTTGGTATCAGTGGAACCTAATCCACTACTTGTCACCATTCTTGTGACTTGAGCAGCCTATCTTCTCTTCCTGTCATACTATCCCTTGATGATATCTTTTCTTTTAAGTTCTTCATTGCTTATCTTACAGTCTGCTTTCACACTCCATTTACCTTTCTTTGATACTCACTTTTAATTCTTTCAAGACAATTATATTTCATCTCTCATTGGCATATAGTAATAGATAAAATGTTAGTAATAAAATACTTTTGATTTCAGGGGAAATTTGGAATCTCTAAAGGGGCTTTGCATTTTCCCAAAAGCAACCCAACCTACTCTCAGGGCCCAGCTTACTTTTCATCTCACTATCTATCCCAAATATACATACTCTCTGGGATGTATATTGAAATCTGGCAACGGGCATTCGTCAGCCCCTTGGTCTTTTCTCTGTAGATAAACAGGCAAAGTTCCTATGAGTGATTATATAGACCTTTTCCAGGTTCTTCATTTTTCTGGAGCTTAATGCATTCAGCACAGTGTCATCCACAAGCAGGAACACCTTGAGGATCTCACCATGCACAGGGAATCTTTCCTACTTGAACTCTGCTCAGAATTTACTTCATCTTAGTAATGAGTGCCATACATCACCTTGTAGGTCTTTGTAGACTACATATGATGTACATGCAAAAAGTAATGGTTTTTGAGAAACTATTTCTTAATGGTATTTTAAAATTATACTTGGCTTAAACATGTTTTATCTCTGTAACTTTTATTATGAAGCATCTGATGTGTATAATTCTCTGGCTGATGGGTCACTATTATTCATAGTATAAAGTAGAAAAAAATTATATTTGTCTCTCTAATCTGAAATTGTACCCTAAATTCATAAGTACATAGAATTATAGATTAATAGCCGGTATGATCCCTAGAAATGAATCAGCCCAACTTCCTTATTTTCCAAATGAGGAAAATGAGACCCTTAGAACTTAATTGATTTGCCCAAGTTCACTTCAGACCAAGGCAGGATTTGATTCCAGGTTATCTCACTCTAAATTCAGTACTCTGCGGCATATGAATTTGTAATATTCAAAATCATATAAGGCAAGGCTATAGACCTTTTTGTTAGGATGTGCATCGTCACTTATGATGATATGAAATTACCTGACAATCAGGTGAACTCTCTCCTCTGTAGAGCAGTGCATAAGTTCTTTCTTTGCTATTGGCTGGGCAATATATACATTTAATTGATGGTCACAGGATTGGTTTTATATTTCTTACTCAACTACCATTGGAAAATTAAACAGATTAAAACATTTAAAAGGAAGTACAGTTTTGTGTGTGTGTGTGTGTGTGTGTGTGTGTGTGTGTGTGTGTAGAGTGGGTTCCTGTTATATATAAAGTACTGTTGTCACAAGCTCGATACTCACTGCCTTCATAAGAAAGATTTTCTTTTTAATTTTCTTTGCTTTTTATTTTCTTCTGTTGAGCAGCTTCAGTTGGTAATATTGAGTTTGGTAAAGGAAGACTTGGAAAGCATTCTGACAGATTGTAGAGAGGAATGAAATCCATAATACTTTATCCAGCATGTTCTTTTTTTTTCCCCAATGGAAAAGATTATATGGACTGAGTGAAGATTTTCAAATGTTTCTAGGTCAAGAATAATAATCAAATTTCATTTTAGAATTATAATTGAATTTTTAAAAAGTTTTATTGATGCTTATTATTTTTGCATCAGAGTAATTTCTTAATTTCTCTTCATAGCCCATTCCAAAAGAATTTCCCCTTGTAACAAATATAAATAAAGCAAAACAATTGATAGACCTCACTTCCACATCTGACAGTGTATTCAGTTTTCCTCATCCGTAGTTTTCTACCTCTCCAAAAGAATTGAGGGAGTTAAATTTCCTTATATCTTCTTCAGATTCGGAGTTAATCATAACAGTTTTATAGAATTCAAGTTCATTTTAGTGTTTGTTTATATTATTACTGTCATTGTGTGTATTATTTACCTGATTCTGCATCTGTCATTCCTTATTAGTAATGTTTCTCTCAAGTCCACAAACTGATTATTCCTTAAAATGCAATAATATTGTTGCTTTCTGTATACAACAGTATCTTTAACCATTGCACTTTGTTTTAGTTTTTTACTAACACAAAAATACAGTACTAATATCTTAGTATATCTAGGACCTTTCTTCTTGCCTTTCCCTCGTTGGGATCTGTACTCAAACAACAATCTCTGGGCCCAACCAGAGAAAGGACAGTTTAGTGCCTTTTTTTTTTTTTTTTTGCCTAATTCCAAAAAGAATAATGGTGTGTTCCCCTCGCAGTTCCCCCAACAGTGATAGTTGCATCCCTCTTTTCCCACAGCCTCTCCAGCATTAGCTATTTCTGCTTCTTGTAATTTTTTTTTCCAATTTGATGGGATGAAACCCCAGAGTTATTTTAATGCATTTACCTTTCTCTTATTAATGGTAACTTAGAGCATTTTTTCAAGTGGTTATTGATCATTTTTGGAAACCATCTTTTGACCACTAATTATTGTGGAATGGTGAATATGTCCTTTTAAAAACTGGAGCTATAGAAGAAAGCTCCCTCTATAGTGACACCGGTCTTTTTCTTCCCCTTTCCTTCCTCACATAAGTAATTTATGGCTTATAGCATCAGAATTACTTTCTTAGGACCTTAGGTTCAGAGAATTTGGAACTGAAAGAGACCTTAGAAACTACCTAATCTGGTCCTCTTGTTTTACAAATGAGGAAACTGAAATTCACAGAAGTTGTCAGACTAGTAGTAAAATATCCCAATGTCACACAAGTAGTAAATACCAGAGCCAAGAATCCACTAAGCCCATTCTGAGGTGACAATGTCATTGTCTCTCAGGTTTTCTTCCTATTTATACTTTATCCAGGAACTTTCTTGTTGGGGATAGTCAATTCCAAAATAGCAATTTACCTTATTTCCTCTACCTTTTGAAAAATGGAATTACTATAATGATGTCATTGGTGTATTAAAACTTCTTGACAAAGAGTAGGAAAGTATAACAAGTACTAAATGGCCTGCAGTACAGAAAACTGTCTCTTGGTAGATAAAAATGTAGTAAAAAGAAGGAACACATAATTCAAGTGAACTCAGTTTGTACATTATCAAAAATAAGGGTGGCCGAGTCCACATCTGAGAAGTAGCCTGACATGTTCTGATCTTTCTGTTGCTTGAGGGAGAAGAGAACGTGACCAGAGGTGGAATATCTCTCTTACTCTTGTTTGGTCTTGGCATTTGGATCTGTTTTTCTCTGATTAAAAGGCCCTGCCCTTGAAGAGTTGGGATATCTATAACCCTTCATCTCACATTGAACAATCCTAAATCTTTACTTTGGTGTTGTTTTAGACTCAAGCATCGTAGTAAAATGTCTTCCTCACCCAGAAAAGTTGGCATTTGACACATTTATCCAGATATTCTCAAACCTTGTTTTTCCTTGCCAGTGGAAATATGACTTCAAATTAATTTTGATAATGTATTGAAATGGATTTTTTTGTTTTAAAATATGGAGTGCATTTATAGGAAGGAAACATTCATTTATCCAGCATTACCAGAGAATATATTCCAAGTGGAATTTTTAGATCATTTAAGCAGAAATATTTACATTTTAATAATCCTTAATGGAAGAAAAACCCCTCAAATTGTGTATGTGTGTGTGTGTGTGTGTGTGCGCGCACGCAGGTATGTGTGTATTTCCAAACTGCAAGGTATCTGCCTTCTTAAATAGAATTTAAACTTTTCTTACATACTCAAGATTATACAATGGTGCTCTCAGGACCCTGTAAGATTTGTAGGGGAGTGTGATCCCTCTTGAAAGGAGCCTGCAGCATCTCCTCTTTTGGAGTTCTATTGTTTCCTCCCTAGATGTCAGGCTAAAAGCCACTACTCATTGTTAGCAAGATACTTGCTTTTTAGTGATCCCAACCATCTTTTCTTCCAACTTGTAATATATGGTATGAGCTAAAAAAAACAACACCTGATCATGGATATTAGAATTACATACAGAATGACTCTTTTGCTTCCTTCTTTGTTCTTAGTTGGTGAAAATAATTAAGAGAAAAAAAATGTGTCACATAATTCTGAGCAAAGAATATTGCTTTTGAAAGCTAAAAGATATTCAAATAAACAAAATATATTTTCTCCCATACTGAAACTAGTGGCTGCATACTGAAATGTAAAGATCTATATTTGTTCCTTGATTTTTACTAGAAGTATTGTCATCGGAAGCAAATATATTAGTGAGTTAACCTTTAAAATTATAATTGAAGACAAAATTACTATGTGAACTTGTCACATCACTCAAAAAATATAATTAAAGCATTGTAAACTTTAATTTTAATCCAGAATATAGTTATCCTAGAACTCACCTCAGTCTCTTGATAACATTTGCAAGAATGTCTGAGTAAATCTTTTTTCATGTACATAGTTATTTGAGATACTCTCCAAAAAATCATTGTAATATTTAATTAAAATGTTAAAATATTTAATTATTGTAAACCACAGGGGACAGCAGTGCTGTAATTGCATTTAGATGGGGGGGCAGAAGGGAGAAAGTAATTTGTTTTGCTGCAAGTACAGGTGATTTTGTTAGCAGTGGTATCAGCATTTCATTGTTTAAAACCTAATTAACTACAGTATTACTCTTTAAGAAAGAGGCATAAAAAGTTAGTATGCATTTTAATACATCAACCTAATGTAATATGACAGTGCTCAGAAAAGCTATGACTGTAAGTTTTAATACTTCTCTGATTTAACATTCGTTTGGAGTAGTTTTAGTGTATTTTTGCATACATTTATAAAACTTAAATTTTATATACTATATGATCAGAATCTGCTGTTTTTCAAAGATTTGCTTTTAACAAAATGCTAAAATGTTAAACTCATTTTTAATCAAAACATGTACTTTTCTGTGAGGCAAGACTTTCAAGTACTATATGTAAAAGCAGTCCCCTGATTCAACTAGTTTATTGCAGGATTATCCATTTTTAAATGTCTTCTGCATTATAAGTAACATTCTCCTAATTGTTAATTAAAATTAAAGAGGTAGTCCTTTTATAGTAAATCTGTAAATTGTACCTTGTATCCCTTAATGTAGCAAGTAGAATGTATATGAAAACTTTTCCTTTGAATTGTTTTGAATAAAAAATTGAGGCCGTGCCAAGCAGACTTTTCCCCAAGTCAGTATGAAACATATTGTTGCTACCTCATTCCTCACTCTTGTTTTTACTCTGTCTTGGAGGAAAAGATGACCCTTTTCTTTGCAAACTCCAATTATCAACTGTCTCCTACTACTTAGATATATGCATAGATCTCTCCCATCCCACTTCTGGGTTCCTGTGTCTCTGCTCCCTTTCACAGCCAATACCTGGAAAAGGTGTTCTTGACTATGTGTATCATGGACTTCTGGCATTCTGGTGAAACTTAATGACCGTTTCTCAAAATTGTATTTAAATGCATAAAATGAAATACATAAGGTTACCAAAAAAGCAAACTATATTAAAATATGGTTACCAAAAAACATTTTTAAGTTCATGATTCACAGGTTAACAGTTCCTATTACACTCCTTGCGTCCTTCTCGCCTCCCACTTACTTCTCCACCCCTTGTAACCTGTCTTCTTACCTCATTCCTCAACTGAAACTGCTCTTTCCAGGGTTGCAAATGTCAAATCATTGTCAAACTGTCAAATGGTTTGCTCTTCTGTAAACCACTCTGTCCTGCTAGGCATTCTCCTCCCTGGGTTTTTGCCACAGTGGTGTCTCCTGACTCTGCTCCCATCTCTTTACTTGCTGCTTCTCAGTGTCCTTGGCTGGGTCTTCTCCATCTCCCTCCCTCTCTACATGGTATGTCCCTGGGACTCTGTCCTGCCGCCTTCTCTTTTCTTTACACTCTCTGCCTTAGTGTTTGGTTTCATCAGCTCCAGTAGGATTAACCGTCATCTCCTTGCCAGCTCTTGGTTCTGTATATCTAGCTCCAGTTTCTCAGGCTCTAGTCCTAAATCATCAGCTGCCTATTGGACATCTTAAACTTCATGTGTATAGGAAAGTACTCATTTTCTTTTATACCAAACTTCATAATTTGACTCCATGCTGCTTTGCTCAGACTTATTGCATATCACTCCTTCATGCACTTTACATTCCAGCTAAACTGACCTTTTTGCTGTTCTCTAGATGTAAAATTCTACCTCCTGCAGACTGCCCCCAGCCCCCATGCCTGGGGTGCTCTCTTCACATGCCTTCTCATGAAATCCATGACATTCTCTTGACTCAGTTTAAGGTGTCACTTCATGCAGAAAGAAACCCATTCTGATCTTACCCCATATCCTAGTATCATCCCGCTTCTCCCAAATTTTGTACATATTTTGTACTTAATTTTCTTTTTAAGTGTTGTTTTTCCAGACATAGCTTCCTTTCCTTTGCTTCCCTTCCCCCAGTATCTTCTCCCATTCCAATAGAATGTAACCTCCTTGAACAAAAGAATTTTCAGTTTTTGTCTTTGTATTTCCAGGCCTAGCCCAATGCCTAATATATGTTTGTTGATGGAAATCCTGCCAAAGGAAAAAAAAATACAAAACTTTGTGAAAATTCATCCCCTGATTTTTTAAAAACTGGGTTTATTATACTTCATTGGATAGTTTCAATTTGTCGTCATGTGACAAAATTGTTTTGTCACATTTGTTGAAAGTGTCAGATATTTGAATAGATTTATGTGGATACCAGCTTAATTGCATTAATTTGTTTAATTTCCCCTAAATAGAAAGAACTTTGCAACATGATACTTGACTGCTGTGCCCAACAGAGGACATATGAGAAATTTTTTGGCCTGTTGGCAGGGGTGAGTTTCACATTTCATACTGAGTCGTAATGTAGAATACAGCTAGTTTGTTGTTTTTTATCATGAATATTATGGACTAGCCAACTACTTTGTTTTAATGAGAAAAAAAAGGAGAGAAGGTCAAAGCTAGTATAAATTTCACTGTCGTTTATAAGATTTTCTGAGTCCCAACCCTAACTGTACACTATGTATCACCCTATTGCTTGGAACACTGACACTGCGTCGCAGTGAACCGTCCTTCCTAGACTTCCGGAAATTTCTACTTCTTCCTGGCAATTTTCCCATCCCAATTAAGTATAGGTTTGGTTTGGTTTTCCCTCAGTTCCTCATGTCAGGCAGCATAGTCAAGGGGCCAGGAAATAATATAATATAAACCTGTACTCATTCATCTTCTAGGCTCAACTCCTGCTGCAGTATAGCTTCTTTGTACTTCACCTGTGTCTATATTATTTTGTGGATATAATTTTATTTTAGCATATATGTAAGCTTTAGGTCAGTAAGGGCCACGTGTTTTTTTACCTCTTCAATAAAACAACTTATTGCAGTTCAGTGAGATTTCATTGTTATTTATCTACATCCGTTAGATATTCCGTATCAACATATATGTGCATGCATTCTTTGATGTAGAAAATGTACATTTTACTTTGATAATTAGGTTGGGGGAGTTGTACTTAGTACTTATTCTCATTTTTATTCTTCAGCGTTTCTGTATGCTCAAAAAGGAATACATGGAATCCTTTGAAGGTATTTTCAAGGAACAATATGATACCATACATCGCTTGGAAACAAACAAATTACGAAATGTTGCCAAGATGTTTGCTCATCTCTTATATACTGATTCACTTCCATGGAGTGTGAGTAGTAAGACCTGCATTCTAGTTTTCTCCCAGATTCTTTATTATCATTTTTCTATTTTTTTTTATTTTTAGTTTACATCATTCATTTCCATGAGATTTTGAGTTATACATTTTCTCCCCATCTTTCCCCTGCCAACCACTCCAAAACAGCCATCCCACTGTATAACCCCTCCCCCAATCTGTTCTCTCCCGTGTCCTCCCCCATCACCCCTCTGACTTTCCGGTAGAGCAAGATGGATTTCCTTACCCCAGTGCCTGTATATTTTAATTCCCAGTTAGATGTAAATAATAATAATATTAATAATATATATCTTAACATTTGATTTTAGAGGTTTAAATTCCAGATCCTTTCCCTACCTCACTCGTCATCCACCCCCACTGGAAAGACAAGCAATTCAATACAGGCTGTACATGTGTAGTTACATAGAAAATCTCCACAATGGACATATTGTAAAAGACTGACTATATTTCTCTCCTTCCTATTCCGCCCCCTACTTGTATTCTCTACTTTGTCCCTGTCCCTTTCCAGAACTGTGTGGTTCTGACAACTCTCCCGCCCCAGCCTGCCCTCCCCTCCATCATCCTCCCTCTCATCCCCATCCCCTCTACTCTCCTGCAGGGCAGGATACCCAATTTAGAGTTTATGTCATTCCTTCCGTAAGTCAAATTCAACGAGAGTAAGATTGACCCTTTCCCTTTTGCCTTCCTGTTCTTCCCCTCCATTGTTACAGTTATCCCTTGCCTCTTCTGTATGATATGATTAACCCCATTCTGTCTCTCCCTGTTTCCTCTCCTATTCTTCTCCTACCTTTTAATTTCACCTTTTAAAATATCATCGCTTTCTATTCAATTGATCCTGTGCCCTCTGTCTGTGTACACATATATACACAGTCACATATGTATTCATACACATATATAACCTCCTATATAGACATATGTGTATGTATGCATATATATACATATATGTATATATATGTGTGTGTGTGTGTGTGTGTGTGTGTATATATATATATATACACACACATTTATATTCCCTTCACCTAT
>JAQQSW010018973.1:0-11140 GCA_028646575.1 Pseudocheirus occidentalis | reverse complement strand
AACCAAATAAGAGAAGTGGAGGAAAAATTGAGAAGAGAAATGAGAATGATGCAAGAAAGCCATGAAAAGAGAGTCAACCACCTGACTGCAGAAAATAACACCTTAAAAAATAGATTAAGTCAAATGGCAAAAGAGGTCCAAAAAGCCAATGAGGAGATGAATGCCTTAAAGTAGAATTTGTTAGATGGAAAAAGAATTTCAAAAGCTTTCTGAAGCGAATCATTCCTTCAGAATTAGAGTGGAGCAAATGGAAGTAAATGACTTTATGAGAAATCAAGATACTATTAAACAGATCCAAACAAATGAAAAAATAGAAGGCAATGTGAAATATCTCCTTGAAAAAACCACTGACCTTGAAAATAGTTCCAGGAGAGACAATTTAGAAATTATTGGATGACCTGAAAGCCATGATAAAAAAGAACTTAGAAAGGATCCTCCAAGAAGTTATCAAAGGAAACAATGCTCTGATATTTAAAAGACTTCAGTATCCTAATCTGTAATGTATGGTATTTGGAGTAGGTTATGCCCAACCTCTCTTGTATTTTCTATATATTACTTGTATTTCCTCTTCTTTCTCCCTCTGCAAATTCATGCCATTTTTGGTCATGGCATTTGAGGTACAAAGGAATTCAGAAGCCATTAAGTTTCACTACGCCATTTAGCATGTAGGGAAACTTAGGCATAGAGAAAAAACAGGCGCTGACTTGTCTCAGGTTGCACAACCAGCCAGTAGCTTTGAACCTAGGATATTCTAAGATCAAAGATATACTGATTTCTTCCACCTAAAATATATTGAATTGTTGCCTCTGAGTCTTCTTCTTAACCATATTTTATATATGGAATTATCTAACCCATTTTCAGCCAATTGATTATTATATTATTTATTATATATTATTAATATAGCTATATTATTATATTATATAGCTATATATACTATATTGTTTAGGTATAAGTTTCAAAGAGTATTTGAAACTTATCATTTCCCCTGCAATCATAGTATTCCATCAAGATATTTTGTTTTTTATTTTTTTAAACATGGACAGAGTTCTCAGTAGCAGATAAGGAAGAAGCAAAGGAATTTGAACACACCATATCTTGCTAGTCAAATATATTATGGAAGATTTGTCAAGATAAAAATGGTTGTACATGGTAATTCAATAAATAAGGAAGATCAATCACAATAGACTAAATTTTATTCCTAATTAATATTGTTGGTTCAAAATTACTCAAACACTTGAGGGTTGCCTATTTAAGTTTTGGGTTTAACTAACTTATCTTGGCATAAACATCTCTTTTTTTAACAGAAGAGGAAATAAAATATATTTGTTTTGTCTTAGTTTTTAGTTTACAAGATTTACCTCCACAATCCCATGAGTTTCAAATGTTTTCACCCTCCCCGTTGGCAGCATGCAATCAAATATAGGATCTGCAAATACCTTCACATTTGACATTAGTCAGGTTATAAAGCATTGTAATGGATGGAATGAAGAATGGGATGGAGGAAAGAAAACAGAAGAAGAAGAAAAAGAAAGATATCTGGTAGTTTGCTTCAATCTGCATTCAGACTCTGTTCTTTCTAGTTCTTTCTCTGAATGTAGACATCTCTCTCCATCATGAGTCTTTTGGAGTTGTCTTATAACCCTGCATTGCTGAGAAGAGTCCGGTATAGCAAAGCTGCCCATCACACGTATGTTGTGTGTTTAATTGTGTACATATTCCTCCTGGTTCTGCTCTTCTTACTCATCATCAGTGCATATAAGCCTCTCCAGGTAAATATGAAGTCCATATGTTCCTTATTTCAATAGTATTCCATTACATTAATATACCACAACTTGTTCAGCCACTTCCCAATTGATGGGCATCCCCTTAATTTCCAGTTCTTTGCTACGAGAAAAAGAGCTGCTATAAATATTTTTGTATATATGGTGCGTCTTTGCACTTTGATGATCTCTTTGGGATACAATCCTAGTAGTGGTATTACTGGGTCAAAAGGTAATCACTTATTTATAACCTTTTGGGCATGGTTTCTGACTGATCTCCAGAATGGTTGAATTAGTTCACAACTCCACCAACAATGCATTAGTGTTCCAATTACTTTCTTTCCTCTGCAACTCCCTAAGATGTAGATATGCATGATCCCTATAGTAAGAGGAACTTTTGTCCTACGCCACTACCTTGCCACTACCTACTTGGTGCCAAGCAACAAGAATTAAATGAGAAACATCTTAAGCCTATGAATGACCACAAGTCTTAGTGACTCTGCAGTTTTTTGGCAAAGATACTGGGTTGGTTTGCCATTTCTCCAGCATTTGTCACTTTCCTGTTTTGTCATCTTAGCCAATCTGATTGGTGAGATGTGGTTCTGGTGAGTTGTTTTGATTTGCATTTCTCTAATCAATAGTGATTTAGAGTGTTTTTTCATGTACATATAGATATCTTTAATTTCTTCCTCTGAAAACTGTCTGTTCATATCCTTTGACCATTTATCAGTTACAGAATGACTTGTATTCTTATAGATTTTACATCATTATATGTATATTTTAGAAATGAGGCCTTCATCAGTGACTGGTGGTAAAAATTCTTTCCCAGTTTCCCACTTCCCTCTTAATCTTGGTTAAATTGCTTTGGTTTGTACAGGAAATTTTCAATTTAGTGCAATCAAGATTATCCATTTTCATTTCATTTTTCTAATTCTTGTTTGGTCATAAAGTCTTCCCGTACCTATAAATCTGAAAGGTAGAGTATTCCTTGCTTTCCCAGATTGCTTAGAGTATCAGCCTTTATACCTAAATCATGCACACATTTAGACTTGATTTTGGCAAATGGTGTTAAATAATGGTCTATTCCCAGTTTCTGCTATACTATATTCCAGTTTTATCAGCAGTTTTTGTCAAATAGTAAGTTCTTATCCCCAAAACAGGTCTTTGGTTTTATTAAACAATAGATTAGTATAGTCATTGACTACTGAGTCTTGTGTACCCAATCTATTCCATTGGTTCACTATTCTATTTCTCAGTCAGTACCAAGTAGTTTTGATAACTGCTGCTTTATAATATAGATGAAAATGGTATGGCTGACATAAACATCTTAATACTGAATCTGAATTTGTTCAGTTTCATTCACTCCAATCAATAATTTATTGTTTTAGAGGAATCAAAATGATGCAACATAAGCAGGAAATTTTCTGAGCTCCTCCACAAATTCTGTCACTAAAATCTAAAAAGTGAATCTGAATGGATTTTAGAGCAATGGAATCCATTGGGAGATGGAGCATGGCAGATTCCCAGACCTGAAAAGCTCCCACAAATGTCTGGGAAGGGGGAAGGTGGAGCACGCATAGGCTGCATCAGTGTGAACCTGAGAGCAAAACACATCAGAGCAAGAGCAAGCCACAGCCAGTGGATCCAGAAACCCAGAGGGCAATTCACAGACTTCTTACCACCAGACAGAGGATTGATCAGAGCTGATTAAGAGAAAGCACAGGGCCCAAAGCAGCAGATAATCCTGGGACAATCAGCCCACATCCTACATGAAATTTTGGGTGCCAAGATGGTAGAATCAACCTTAGCTGCCCTAAGCCCCATTGCTGACTCTGAAAACCCCAAGATTAATAACCCCAACTAGCATAAAATCCAGAAACAATGGAAACAGTTTCAGGGTTGGGAGTCCTAGAAGAAGGGTGTGACTGAAGCTTGGGAGCCCTCCCAACAAGCCCCTCATCAGCTGGCCAGCAGGAGATTCCAAAGCACAAGGGGGTGGAGTGAGCAAGCACGGACAGCAGAAGCCCAGGAGTGCCTTAGTACCATCAGGGTAATCTGCAGACACCAGCCTTGTGAACCATCAGCTGCTGAGTCTCCCTGAGCTGTAGCCTAGGGGAACAGGGCTGGAAACTTACTGTGCAGACCACCCCTCCCCCACATGTTACTCTGTGAGCCTCTGGGTAACCCAGGAGAAGCACTGAAAGTTCTGGTCTTGGCATCTGCCTAGACACCTAGAGGCTACAGCACACAGAGTCAACAATCAAACGTTTAAGTCCCCGGCTGAGAAGCATGGTAGATCTATTCCCCCAGACTAAGAAATCCACTTTAAAATTTCAGGACACAGGCAATCACATGGGCAAGAAGGAAACTGTGAAATCGAGAATGAAACAATCCTATTATAATGAGAAGGAACAACCAAATTCAGATGACAACATGGACTCTATACTCACACCTGAGACGACAGAAGGAAATATAAATTGGCCTTAAGTACAAAAAGTATTGTTGGAGGATCTCAAGAAAGATTTTTAAAAGCAAAATTAGAGAGGTAGAAGATAAATTTAAGAAATAACTAAAATATGAATTTAAACAAATTTTAGAGCTCCAAACTACACAAAAATGATGGCAAAACAAAACTCCTGCTGAAGGCAGCCTGGCAGGTAGTCATTGCAGCATGCTGGAAGCAGAGCCTAGCCCCATGCAGTTTCAGCCCCAGGACGTCCAGGAGAAACAGTGGCTGTAGCATTCAGGAGAGTGGGGCAGCAGCAGCTGTGGTGATTTCCAGTCTCATCAACCCAAAAGAGCCAAGGACAAAGCAAAAAGGTCAGTGGAACTCAGCTAAATTTGGGGAAGAAGGTCTGGCCAAACTTCCTCCAGAGCTAGCAGCAATCTAAAGTGGTGACGATGCTTTGATCCTTTTTGTCCCCCAAAAAGGTTTCTAGGGTTTGATTGGTGTTTTTACTTTGCTTAATTTCCCTGCTCATATTACCAGTGAATTACTTGTCTTCTTAGCTCTGTGGAACTCTGCTTCCCAAGTATAAAGATCTTCACCAAATTACTAGGGTTTTTGCAGCTGCCAGAGATATTAGGAGGCTGCTGGAGACCCCACCAGCTTTGGCTCACTGAATAAGAATCCAAGCACTACCTCCCAAGACCATGATCTGTATTCAGGCTGCTCAACACAATAGCACTTAGCCTCTGAATGCTCACTTGGCCCCCCTGCAGTCTGCAGGCCAGGAGCTCTGAAGCAGCCACAGTGCTTCTACATCTGCTGCTTCCTTGCCCTTGAGGAAGTTAGGCCAAACTGCTTTTCTCCCCCAAATTTAGCTGAGTTCCACTGAGTCCTTATTTCTTTTGGCTTGATAATTCTGGAAACTGTCACAGCTGCGGCTGATCCACTCTCCTGAAGGCTCCAGCTGTGGCTTGTCCTGGCCACTCCCAGGCCAAACCACAGTTTCAGGCTGGGCTGGTTTAGGCTCCCAGTGTGTTGTGATGAGCCCTTCCTGCATGAGAAAGTAAACACAGAAAAGAAATTGTAAGGAACTTATCAAAGTTGAACTATTTACATGCCAATATGGAAAAATGAGCATTTTAACTTTTGAAACTTTTCTCAGTATGAGGATAGATGAAGGGAATATAAATGTGTTCATACACACACACACACATATACTCATATTTCTATATAGGAGGGTACATATGCATATGAATTCATATGTGAGTGGGGGTTTTTATGTGTATATAGAGAGAGCACATAGGATCAATTAAATAGGAAAGGATTCTATTTTAAAAGGCATAATTAAGAGGTGGGAGAGGAATAGAATGAGATGAGATAGGGAGGGACAGAATGGGGTTAATCATCTCAGATAGAAGAGGCTAGGGATAACTGTTACAATGGAGTGGAAGAACATGAAGGAAAAAGGGAATGGCTCACCCTTACTCTCATTGAATTTGGCTTAGGGAAGGAATGACATTCACTCTAAAGTAGGTATCTTGCCCAACAGGTGAGTAGAGGGGATGGGGATGAGAGATGGTATAACACCCTGCACCAGCAGATTACCAAAGGAATGCTACTGTGAACAGCTTTTAAGGTTCATATTACACAGGAATAGTGGACACTGTTTATTCTATTACAAATCAAGGTTCAGTGCAATATTTACAATATAATATTCACAACAATACATCTTATAACAGAAAGTCACAATATAGTGTTCATAACAGCTTAACATTAGAATGGCCACACAGTTTGCACTACAATGACCACAAGATTTAGAACAAGGGACAGAAGAATAATCATCTGGTTTCCCTAAGGGGGAAAGCCTCCTTACTTAATCATTCAGTCAATTCACAATACAATAATCAAACTTCCACTCATAGGGCAACCATTAACTTAATCAGTCACTAATCCAGATTCACAATTACTAAATATCATTAACCACTAGTACAATCATTAGAAAACCACACAAACCCTCCACCCCTTGGTGATATAGATATGCATATATATATAGATATATGTGAGTATGTGTGTGTATACATATATACACATGTACACTGTAGAATTCTTTTGAAAAGCTGCATGTGCTTGGCTTTATACCATAATGAGACAGCATAAAATAACTTGTGAGTTGCAGCAAAAGCAGTTCTTAGGGGAAATTTTAGGTCCCTGAATGCATACATGAATGGAATAGAAAAAATGGAGTTCAATAAATTGGGCATACACCTGAAAACCAAAAGAGAGGTCAATAAAATTGAAATTAAGAAAAATATTGAATTAATAAATAAAACTAAGATCAGATTCTTGAAAAAAAAACAATAAAATTAATAGACCATTAGTCAATATGATAAAAAGAAAAGAAAGAAGCAAACCAAATTATGAGTATCAATAATGTAAAGGGTGAATCTACCTCCAATGAAGAGGAAATTAAAACAATAATTAGAAACTATTTTGCCCAATTTTACGCACATAAATTTAACAATCTTAGTGAAATGGATGAATATTTACAAAAATAGGAGTTGGCCAGATTAACTGAAGTGGAAGTAAGTTACTTTAATTCCGTCTAAGAGAATGAATTAAAACAAGCCATCAATGAACTCCCTAGGGAAAAAAAAATCTCCAGAGTCTGATGGATTTACTAGCAAATTCCTTCAAATATTTAAAGAATAATTGATCCCAACTGTTTACAAACTATTTGGGAAAATGTGACTGCCTGCTTATATGGGAGATTTGGAGGGGCGACTGAGTCCTGATGTGGCCACCCAATATCTCAAATTCAGTACTGAGATGGGTGACGGTGAAAGTCTCCATTTATTTAACACAAAGTAAACTATTTTGTACAATCTAATATTCTATGTGCAGACATTACAGTCTGTCCTGTTTCCATGCTATACTTGTGCTGTCCGCATGAATAACACCTAAGTCAATGAGAATATGGCTGATGTACATGTTACCAAGGGAACGGGCAGACCATAGTTTGGAAAGTTAATCCAGACATTATGGCCACAGAGATAACAGGCAAGAGGGTTTATCCCTCATCCCTGCCACTCCTAGACCATCCATGACCCTCAACAAACCACAAAAATAACCTCAACAGAAAAACTGTTGAAGAAGGAGTCATACAAAAGTCTTTTTAATAGGCAAATATAGTACTAATATATAAATTGGGAAGAGAGAAGTTGGAAAAAGAAAAGTATAGGTCAATTTCCCTCATGAATATAGATGCAAAAATTGTAAATAAAATATTACCAAAGAGACTACAGCAGCTTATCACAAGAATAATACACTTTGATCGGGTAGGATTTATTCCAGGAATGCAAGGATGGTTCAAAATTAGGAAAACTATCAGTATAATTGATCATATCAACAACAAAACTCACAGAAACCATATGATCATCTCAATAGATACAGAAAAGGCTTTTGGCAAAAATACAACACATATTCCTATTAAAAACAGTAGGAAGTATAGACATAAATGGAGTCTTCCTTTAATAAGGAGTATCATCTATCTAAAAGCATCAGCAAGTATTGTATGTCATGGGGATTAGCTTAAAGCACTGCCAGCAAGATGAGGGGTGAAACAAGGATGTCCACTATCACACCTCTTATTCAATTTGGTACTAGAAATTTTAGCAAGTAGCAATAAGAGAAGAAAAAAGAAATTGAAGGCATCAAATTAAGCAAAGAAGAGACTAAGCTATCACTCTTTGTAGATGATATGATGATATACTTAGAGAGTCCTAGAGAATCAAGTAAAGAAAAAAAAATTACTCGAGATAATAAATACATTTGGCAAAGTTGCAGGTTATAAAATAAACCCACAAAAATCCTCAACCTTTCTGTATATTTCCAATGAAATGTGACAGCAAGAGATAGAAAGAGAAATCCCATTTAAAGTTACTGTAGACATTATAAATCATTTGGGAATCTGCCTGCCAAAACAAACCAAGGACCTATATGAAGACAACTACAAAACACTTTTCACAAGAATAAAATCAGATCTAACTAATTAGAAAAACATCAGTTGCTCATTGCTGGGTAGAGGTAATGTAATAAAAATGACAAATTTTCCCTAAGTTAAATTACATATTTAGTTCCATACCAATCAATCTACCAAAAAAATCACTTTATAGAGCTAGAAAAAAATAGTAGCAAAATTCATTTGAAAGAACAAAAGGTCCAGAATATCCAGGGAGTTAATGAAAAGAAACACTAAAGAACATGGCCAAGGCATACCAGACTTTAATCTGTGTTATAAAGAATCAGCTACCAAAACTACTTGGTACTGGCTGAGGAGCAGAGCAGTGGATTAAGAAAATAGATTGGGTACATAAGACACAGCAGTCTATGATTATAGTAATCTACTGTTTGATTAAACCAAAGACCACAGTTTTGGGGAAAAGAACTCTCTATTTGACAAAAACTCTTGGGAAAACTGGAATATCTATGGCAGAAACTGAGTACAGATCAGTATCTTACAGCACAAAACAAAATCAAGTTGAAATGGATGCACAATCTTGGTTATAAAGTCTAATACTGAAATCAATTTGGGAAAGCAAGGAATAGTTTGCCTGTCAGATTTATGGTGAAGGGAAGATTTCATGACCAAACATGAGTTAGAGAGCATTACCAAATGCAAGACGGATAATTTTGAGTACATTAAATTGAAAGTTTCTGTACAAACAAACACAATGTATCCAAGGTTAAGAGGGAAGTAGAAAATTGGGAAAGAATTTTTACAATCAGTTTCTCTTATGAAGGCCTCATTTCTGAAATATACAATGAATTGAGCCACATCCATAAGAATACAATTTATTCCCCAAATGACAAATTGTCAAAGGATATGAACAGTTTTCAGAGGAAGATATTAAGATATTTATAAGCAAGTGAAAAAATGCTCTTAAGGACAACTGATTAGAGAAATGCAAATGAAAACAACTCTGAGGTTCCTTATCTCCCCAGTCAGAATGGCTAAGATGACAAAACAGTAAACTAATAAATGCTGGAGAGGATGTGGAAAAAATTGGAACACTAATGCATTGTTGGTGGAATTGTGAACTGATTTTACCATTCTGGAGATCAATATATAACTATACCCAAAGGGCTATAAATAAGTACATACATTTTGACCCAGTGATACCACTTCTAGGGTTATATTCCAAAGAGATCATAGAAGTGGGAAGAGGACCTGTATGTTCAAAAATGTTTATAGCAGTTCTTTTTGTGGTGGCAAAGAATTGGAAATCAAGGTGATGCCCATCAATTTGGAAATTTGTAAACACATTGTCATATATGAATGTAATAGAATACTATTTTGCTATAAGAAATGAAGAGCAGACAGACTTCATAATAACCTAGAGACTTACAAACTGGTGTTGAGTGAGAACAGAACAAGGAGAAATTTGTACACAATTATAGACACATGTATGTGTGATGACAACTTTGATAGACTGGGCTCTTCTCAGTGATGCAGAGGTTAAAAGGTTATAAGACAACTACAAAAGACCCATGATGGAAAGAGATGTCCACATCAAGAGAAAAAAACTGCAGAGTTTGATTGCAGGTTGAATCAAACGACCTGCTCTTTTTCATTTTCTTGTTTTGTTTTGTTTCCTTTTTCCCATTATTCATTTCATTGGTTATAATACTTCTCTACAACCTGACTAATATTTAACGTGAAGGTATTTGCCGATCTTTTATTTGATGATATGCCTCCATGGGGTCAAGCAATGAGAGGGAGGGGGAGAAAATTTGAAACTCAAGGGATTTGGTTACTGAATATTGTAAACTAAAAGTAAACAAATAAATTAATTTATAAAAAATAAGAATTTATTTTTAATAAATTATTTAATAGTAGTATATTAAGTAAGTTTTTCTCTGGCTCCTGCATCATCTTCCCCATTAGGCTATTTATATTATCATACTGGGTTGTTGGATAGCCTCAATGTTATTAAAGTAACCTTTAATAATTGCTTTACTTTCATTTTGTTCATTTCCACCCCAAAAATGCAGATATTATTGGCCTCAATAGTTTTATCATTTTGCTTTTGAAAATATTCTTGTAGATCTTCCCTCAATCTATTGATTTCTGATGCTTCCTATTTAACTATAAAATTCCAAGAGATTATGTGAGTTTGAGCATTTCAGGGTTCTGCTTACTCAACAACTTTATTTATCTCTGTCGTTTATCTATATAAATGTATGCTAAATAGAAATTTATACATAACACTTACATATACCTTGTAAGTAGTAGCATCATATTTATATGTGGCTTTAGTTATTCTTACCCCCCCTTTTTTTACTGTGAACCATGAAAAATTATGGAGCTCAGATAAAATACATATTTAGCTTATCTCAAAGGTAAACATATGAAATGTAATATAGCAGTTTGTATACAAGATTTTAGAATCAGCGAAACCATGGGGATTTGTGAATGATCCATTTGTATTTTGTATGTGTGTGAATTAACAGAAACACCATATATACCATGCAGTGACATTGTTTCATTTGTGAAAATTCTAATATCATCTTCACCCAATAATTTATTTTCTTTTTTACCTCTAAGTATCTCAAAATCAGAGAGAGAATAAATGCTTCTGGGAATTTAATTTCAATGTAGAAAATGTTACAATAAATAAAAGTCCATGCTACCTCTTCACAATTCTGATCATTCCACATTCTTCCTAACAGTCCTGAGATTTAAGTCCCAAGAAATGGATGACATTTCCCAGAGAATGTCAGGAGCCAGAACAAACATTATGCGCGTAGAGTGTCGCAACGTTCCAGGTAGGGGCGCCCCCCCCAGAGGTATTTTCCCAGCCTGCTGCAGTCCCTCCCCGGAAAGCCCCTTGTTTGAACTTTTCTGTTCTCTAAGATAAAAGCATTGTGTTAC
>JAQQSW010018972.1:0-11140 GCA_028646575.1 Pseudocheirus occidentalis | reverse complement strand
TATAATGACTTTGGCTTTCTGGTTTTGGGACTTGTCCTTCTGGTTTTGGGACTCAAGTGTTATGGTTTCTGAATAAAGACCTTGGTTCTGCCTTCCATGTGGAGAGTTTGCTACATTTTGTGATCCAAAACTATACCAGAATATCTCATTATTGATACACACAGAGCCCTGAAATATTTAAGAAATGTACATGGTTCTGGTCATTTCAGCCCTTCAGTGGTTCTCTATTACTTACTAAAGCTCAGAATCCTCAATGGGTCACTCAATTCCTTCCATAATTTGATCTTGCTCACTGTATAGGCTAGCCCAATGGTGTAAAACTCAAAAAGAAATAGGGTCCAGTAAACATAAGAATTCCTGCCAGTAGTAACTCAACTTGGAACATCACATATTTCATGAAGTTCTATGTTCTATTGTATTTTTTTGTATGTTATAAAACAAGAACATATGGATTATTATTTATGTTCTCTTGTATTTTTATTTTGTTAAAAATCCCTAATTACATGTTAGTCTGTTTCAGGCTATAGGCCAAGGTACGTGACACCTCTGCTCTAGACCAATCTGACTCTTAACCCCTACCCATACATGACCTCAAATTCTGTTTTCATGCCTTTTTTCTTTTTCTTTTTCTATGTTCAGTTTTGTTTAATGACTGGCACCTCCCTGCAGAGGAGGAAGCAGGCAGCTAGGTGGTAGCAGGGGAGGACATTCACTTGAAGATCTTGCCCGGATTGAAGGGTTTGCCCACGTGCTGGAAGGCCTCCTCCCAGGAGAGGTACTCTCAGACCACGGTCTGGACCCTCTCACTGCCAGGATCCAGCTTCAGCCACATGTAGGACTCGTAGTCTACCTGCCAGTCTGGACTTAGCAGGAAGGCGAGTTTCTGGCCCTGGAAAACCCAGACTCCAGAAATGGTACTGCTATTGTTGGTGCCAAAAAGAATGACGCTGGCAAAGGGGGTCTTCCTCAGCTTGTCCAGGTGCTAGAACATTCCAGCCATGAGGCTGCAGCTCATCAAAGTCTGGCTGAGTTCCTGGGGGAAGTGGTACTTGGAGTACCACAGGGACCAGCCCTCACCATTGAAGTGCTCCCAGAAGCATGGCAGGGCCACCGTCAGTGTGTCTTCATTGGAGCACTTTCTCTTAAACTCATCCAACACAAACGTGCTCTTGGGCAGGTGGGCAAAGGGATCCTTGGCCTTGGACTCCGCAGCCAGGGCCTGGTCACACTCCTCCATCTCCTCCTCAGGGCCGGGGGCTGCGGCCGCCTTCTTTTCTTCTTTCCGCTCTACCTGGGCCTTCGGTTTTCTTCTCGCTGCCCCTTCTCTTTTCTTGGGACCTCCTTGGGCTGACTCTCAGCAAACATTTTAGCATCACACCTCACCATCTTCTCACAGCGCTTCACCTCACCCAACACTGCCCTGAACTGGGGCTGGTGGATGCAGGTGAGGAACCAGCGATTGGTGTTGGGGAAGGTCTGCCAGAACGATGGCTCTAGGACCTGCTTATAGAGACACAAGAGGGTGCACACAGCTGTGATGTTAGCCGGAGTCACGTGCTCCCCCGCCAGGAACGTCTGAGTCTTCAGGTGGACATCGAGGAGCCCCAGAATCCGCCTCACCTCCTCTTTTGAGTTCTCTGTAGCCTGTTTGTTGTGGTGCATGATGCCGAGAGTGGGGAACACCCAGGTACTGGCTGGAGGAACGATGTTACTGTCAGCAAAGCTCACCCACAGGATCACCTGGGCAGCTGCCTCTGGGGTTGAGGCTTGAAGGTCGTCGTTGCTCACATAGTGTGCAATGGCATTGTTTTCAAACACACAGAACCCATCTTCACCCTCAAACGCTGGAACCTTGCCCGCAGGAAATTTCCGGAGGAATTCGGGGATACGGTTGATCTGACTGAAGTGGAAGTGGGAAGGTGTGGACGGCACGTGTATCTGGGCCCCACTGTACTGCACAGCAATGAGGGCTTTGAAGGCCCGCCAGTTTTCTGAGTATATGTACAGGGTCCCAGCCAGCAGGGTGATTCCACAGAGAAAGGGGGTAGGGATGTTGCCGCTCCAGCAAAGCCAGACCGGCTGGGGGGTGGGAGGGAATGGGGGCGGGGAGAGCCATGCCTTTTGTCACTATTTCCTATACTGAGAATTCTCTCTTCTCTTCCACACTGCTGAGTTCTTATCCATCCTTTAAAGCCCAAATGAAATGCTTCTTCTATAAAAACTTTCATAATTCCCTCAGATTGAAGGTTTGAAGTGCTGGATGTTTAAAGGATCTCATATGAGTCCCTATAAGGTTCTTGTCTGGAAAAGAATTTCAATAGGTCCCAAGCTGTCTTTTATAAAGTTATAAAGTTTATTGATATGCTGGCTTAGTAGCTGGTAGGAGAAAGGGCGGGGGGGACAACCTGCAAAGTGCAGGGCTATAAGGTAGAGTTATAAGTTTTACGCTCTGTAGCGGGCAGGAAAAGGTTAAAGAGACCTGCAAAGAGTTTGGGGGTTGAAGGACAGGATTTATAACCCTAAAACTGTCAGTCAAAGGCTAATTATGCTAACTAGGTAGGCAAAGGGTGGAGTTGGGGAGTGGTCTTGGAGTGGTCAGTGCTTAAAGGGACATGCACTTTTCATATCAACTGCGCATGCGAATTTCCCATGATTCACTGGTAAATTCCTGAGGGTTGGGGAGAGGGAGGTGTGGTTTTGAGCTTGACATGTCACAGGCCATCTACTGTCCAGGATGAATGACATATGTTCAACCTGGCTGTTGGGAGGATAGTTTTGATTGTTTCCAAGTCTGGGAATTAGACTGATTAGGGATACAGGAGGTACCATCTTGAGACAGAGTTATCTCCTGATAAATATGCTCAAGGCTTTTGGGTGCAGTTGGGCACTTAGAACAAAGGGGCTATGCATTTCTCTTAGGGTTTGTTTATAGCACACCATTGAAACTTTGCCAGGGGCTTGTCTCCAGGCAAATTTCTAGCTAAGGGAAGACTTTCAGGCTGGGGGAAGGAGAGAAGCAGGGTTTATGCCTTTATGGCAGGGGGAAAGTGTGACTTTTATAACAATTACACAGGCTTGTTACAGGCTGATGTTACATACATAGGTACCCAAATGCAAATGAATTTTTACAAATTGGGGTTACAAATTGGAGATCCAAATCCAAATCGCATCAAAATGATAAAGATCTTTCTGTCTTTGGATCTCACAAAGTATGGTACTTATACCTTTCTTATATATTTCTCATGTACAAATGTTTATAATTGAAAAAATACATGAGATTTCTGCTTAGTCACACAATGGTTCTCAATCTTCCTAATGCTGTGACCCTTTTGCAGTTCCTCATTTTGTGGTGACCCCCCAACCATAAAGTTATTTTCATTGCTACTTCATAACTGTAATTTTGCTACTGTTATGAATCATAATGTAAATATCTGATATGCAGGATGTATTTAAATTGAACATAACCCACAGGTTGAGAACTGCTGCTAGTGCATTCTGAAGTTTATGATAACGAGAAATATAGCTTAACCAAGCTCCTAATCTCAGCCAGCACCTAGTATTATGTCAGTGTTATGTACACATTGGGCATTTAATGAACACTCACTATGAAGGAAAGTCAAATTGCAAATTTCCAAAATATCTCCTACCTGGTCCTTTAGGGCTGCCCTCAGGAGGAAGAATGAAAGCATTCATTTAAAGAGAGTTTCTCATAGGCCTATATACTCTTCAAAGAAACACAGAAAGAAGAAAAGAATATATACAGATATACATACATACACACACACATATGTACAAAACGATTTGTAGCAGTTTTTTTCATTGTAGTCAAAATCTCGAAACTAAATCCTCCTATGGGGAACTGGCTAAACAAATTGTGTTACGGGAATGTAATGGAAAATTACTGTGCCATAAGAAATTCTAAAACAGACAATGTCAGAGAAAACTAAGATCTTTATGAACTTATGCAGGACAAAATTAGCAGAACTAGAATAATTTATACAATGACTACAACATTATAAAGAAAAACAACTCTGAATGACTTTAGAACTTTGATCAAATTAATGATAAACTAGGAATCCACTAGACTGTAAGATTCCTGAAGTTAGGGACTGTTCTTTGCTTCTTTTCTGTATCCCTAGCACTTAAGGTCTGTGTCTGGCACATACTAGTGTTTAATAAATGTTGAATTATTGATGAAATAATCTGGAAGTGCTACACAAAGCAATATGTCTTTAGGTGTTCAACATTAGCTAAAATTTAGGTGGTCCTAATCTCTTAATAAATTTATTTGGCACAAGACATTTATTAAATGCCTTCTATGCACTAGGTACTATGCCAAGCATTGGAGATCCAAAGAAAGGTAAAAAAAGTCCCCCAAACAGTCTCTGTCTTCAAGGATCTTACAATCTAATAGGGAATACAACATGAAAACAACTATGTACAAACAGGATATCTACATGATAAAACTGGAGATAATCTCATATGGAAGGCACTAACACTAAGGAAAACCAGGGAATGCTTCTGTAATGCCAGTCTACATTAAAAACAGATTTGAATAAATTCTTCTATTAGTCATCAACACAGGGCTTTTAAAAAAATTCTCTTATTATAGATGACAAATGTCAGGATCATTCTAATAGCATTAAAGTGTTATACACGTTTTCTTAAATTTCATTTAACTTACAAAGAATAAAAGATAAGAATTTACCCATATCTATACATGATTATATTTCTATAATCATCAAACAAGTAATTATTCTGTCCTTAACTGAAATTTCTGGAGAATAGCTAATTATGTACCTAGGGATTAAATGTAGAGTGGCTGTGCATATATTTGTCTAAAACCTGCAGTGGACGCCTTGGGTCAATATTGACTTATGGATTCCTAATGTACTTTTAAAACACATAATTTTGAGAGCAAAGTGTGCTGCAGAGAACATTTGGTATCACAATAATTAATCTGATTTCTTTTTGCAGACAAACAGAATGCAAGTCTGTCGGTAAATGTTTAAACAGTTTAGAGCAAACACATTCTAGATATCATGTAATTTATTAGGGAGAGTTCCAGAGTCATAAGTATTTAATGAAAACAAAGATCTAGACAATGTTTTACTTGTATCATGGTAAAATACTTATTCTAGTGCACTAGTATCAGCATTAACAACACTTTCATTTGCCTTTTAAACATTAAAAAGCCAAATACATAATGCAGATAAGAATTGTTTGTACAATCACAAAAATAAGGAACCAGATATCAAAGCAAGTTTGATACTGTCATTTATCCAACATTCATTTAACAAGTGTTAAATGTTGACTATGTATTTGATACATAGAGTATTGATGATTAACAATATAAACTTAACGTTCTAAGTCTCATTCACAAAATCTCACTGAAACTCTTAAGATGACAAGTTTTTATTCATATTAGCTGTATAGGAACATTGTGAAATGTCCCAGAATGCTGTTTCTCATCGCACTGTGAAACTTACTTAGACACTACTTGTATATCTTTTTGTATGCTATGAAGAACAATCACAGTTTCTAATACCCATTTAGAGGACGTCCAATTAGCTGGTGATGCAAGATTAGGAAGATTCTCATTCAGTAGAAATACTAAGGCTGGATATATAAAACTGAGAGTTATTTGCATAGATTATAATTTAACTCATAGAAACTCATGAGGTCATCATGAGAGAGTGCAGAGAGAAAAAGGAGACCCAGGACAGTGTCATCTTACAGTAAGGGTGCAAAGTATGAATGACAATTCAGAACAAGAGAATAAGAAGGAGCAGGCAGGAAGAAAGGAGGAGGATCACCCTCGTTTAGGCCCATCGTCTTTACCTGGCCTACTGCCATACCCATTTAAGTAGTCTACCAGTCTTCAGAATCTCCCAATTCCAATCCATCCTCCACACAACTGCTAAATATATTCCTAAAGCACAGGTCTGAGCAAGTCACTCTCTTACTCAATAAATGCCAATGGTTCCCTAGTACGTTTAGGATCAGATATGAATTTCTATTTTCTAAAGTTACTCACAACTTGGCCCCAAATTACCTTTTCAAATCTGTTATTCATTACTCCTTTTCTTATATTTTGTAATCCACCCAGACTGATTCCTTACTTTTTCTCACACATGACACTCTATCTCCCATCTCCATATCTTTTTGGTCATAGATTTCAGGTAGTCCAATAATTCTTTTTCCCCCCATTACAAACTTAAGTAGTCAATCAAAATAAATTTCTACTTTGGCTATGTCCAAAAAACTGTCTCATTCTGCATTCTGAGTCCTTCATCTCTTTATCAAGAGTTGGCTAGCATGTTTCATCATTAGTACTCTGGAATGGTGATTGGTTATTACACTGATGAAGCTCAGCATCACAGCATTCCATAACATTTATATATCATAACTGATTAATCCATTCCCCAATTTATGAGCATCCCCTCAGATTCTCATTCTTTGACATCTGAAAAAGAGCTCTAAATATTTCTGTACCTTTTTAGTTTGTTCTGCTTAGGATTACTCTCTCTTTGAACCTGTCACCTCTTTAATTCTCCCTCACTTCTTTACCCTTACGCTATTTCCCTGTTGAAATTATTTCTGTACTCAACTGTGTGTGTGTATTCTTTCTCTTTTTGACTAGTGTAGATGCGAGTATATTTCAGGTATCAGCCACTCCCCTTTTTGTCCCCTCCTAGTTTGTTTGGATGTGTACTTAAATGCAAGATAATTTCCCTTAAGGTTCCCTTTCCCTCTTGCCCATCTCCCCTCCTCCCCAGTGTCTTTTTCTTCCATTCTCTTTCTGTTCTTTTCTTAAGATCATCAAGATATAGCAGAACCACTCTCAGGCTTTGTTTAACTGGACTCCCTCTATGAGCCCTGATGGTAATAGTGTTTAGAGGAGATATAGGCATCATTTCCCCATATTGGAATATAAGCAGTTAATCCTTATCTAGTCCTTTATCATTGTTCATTCATGTTTACCTTTTTATGTTTCTCTTCACTCTTGCGTTTGAACTTCAAAGTTTCTCTGCACCTCTGATCTTTTCATCAGTAGTGCTTGGAAGTCCCTTATTTCATTAACGATCCATTTCTTCCCTGTAGCATTATACGCAATTTTGCTGAGTAAGTTATTCTTGGTTATAAGCCCATATCCTTTGACTTCTGGAATGATGTATTTCATGTTCTTTGTTCCTTTACAGTAGTGGCTGCTAAACTGCATGTGATCCTGCTTTTGGCTCCTCAGTACTTCAATTCTTTCTTTCTGGCTGCTTATGGTAGTTTTTTTTTTTTTTAAACCTGGAAACTCTGGATTTTGGCTATCATGTTCCTGGGAGGTTTTTTTCCCTCATTGATCTGTTTTCCATGTCAGTTGTTTTTGCTATGGGATATCTTATATTTTCCTCTTAGCCTGTTAACTTTGTTTTTTTAATATTTCTTGTTACCTCAGAGAGTCACTGGCTTCTATTTGGTCCATTCAAATTTTAGGGAGTTTGTTGTTTAGATAAGGTTTTGTACCACTTGTGCCAAACAATTCCCTTTCCTTAATTCCCTTACTTCCATAACTTTTAATTCTCTTTGATTTTCTTCCTCAAGTGCTCTTATTTCATTCTTTAAAAATTTTTAAAAACTCTTTTTAAACTTTTGCTTACTTTCTTCTAGGAATTCTAGTTAAATTTTCACCTGATTTTTTTATTTCCCCAAAGCTTTGCAAATAGATGTTTTGGGGGCATTCTCTTCTTTTGTGTTTATGTCTTGAGCTACCTTGATATCATAATAGCTCTTTATGATATGATTTTTTTTAACTTGCTTGTTCTGTCAGACTTGATGTTAGGTCTGAGCTCTTTAGCATTTCTGGAGGAAAGGTCTGGACTAGGCCTATTTTGTTGGGGTGTAAAGTACTGTGTTATTCTAGTATCTCAGGGACCTCTAAGCTGTCAGTGCCCATGAAGAGGTCTGATTCATGGCAACGTTTTATTGTTGCCCTCCTGGTCTGAGCTCTGCAAATTCTTGACCTGGTTTGGGTCTAAGGAAGAGTAGACTACTGATGGACTTGAACCCTGTCAGACAGCTGGGAAATCGGTTGTTTCACAGCAGCAGATTACAGGTTCCCCTTTGGTCTGTGATTTCTGTCTTAAGTTATTCCTCTGCACGCTGGGCTAGATGCTAGAAGTAAGACAGTGCTCTGAGCCTGGGGTTTGACCCACAAGACTGCTGTTGCTTGCTTCTGAACTTTCTCCATATACTGCTTAGATTCTTCCTACTCTGTCCAGGTCCCCCTTTCTGTCTGCAATGCATCTGTGACTTCCAACCAGGTAGTGGGAAACAAAGCTGCCAATCTGCACCTGTCCCCATTGCAATAACCATTATAGGTCTAAGATCTCCTGTTCTGCTGATGCATAGCTTCTCCCTGGGTACAACAGCGCTCAGGAGAAGTGTGCTCCTGACTGGACCCTATTCCCAGTGTCTACAGGCCTCTCTCCCTGCTTCCCTATGCCAAGGTGCTCTGGTCAAATGATTCAGGGTGACTTAGTGGTATTCATTGCATTGCACCCTATCACTTAGTCATCTTGGCTCTGCTTTGATCAGTGATTCTTATTTTTCCTTGATCTGTTTTGAAGGTCAGTTGTTTTTGATATAAAATAGCTTGCATTTTCCTCTACTTTTTTTTTAATCTTTTAAATTAAAAAAAAATTTTTCTTGTTGTCTCAGGGAGGCATCAACTTCCTTTTGGTCTAACCTAACAGGAGTCTGTTACTTAGGAAAGCTTTTGTACCCCTCATGTTAAGTTGTTAATTTTCTTTTCAAGCCTTCCAAACTCACTTCTTTTGCAATTCCTCTAATGTCCTGATATCAATTATAAATATTTTAAACTCTTTTTTTTAAATGCCACCTTCATTTATTTTAGGAATTCTAATTGGCCATGTGGTCACACTGTGGTGGGGTTTTTATTTTTGAGGATTTTTTAGTTATTTTACCCTTTTGGGTTTGTGTGTTGAACATCCATGGTACCATGGTAGCTCTTTAACTTTTTTTCACTTACTTATTTTACTAGCCTTTCTCCCCGAATGATGGGGAGATGATGATTCTCCCCTAATAAAGCAGAGCCCCCAACACAACATGGATATGAACTTTGTTATAGGACCAGGTTGAGTTCAGAGTTGGGAGAGTAGGTTCAGATGTGAAAGAATTCACTCAGACAATTTTCTCCTAACTAAGGGGAGCTTTATTGATGCTGCAAAAACAGCAGGCTAGCCCTGGAAGAAGGACTAGCAATTTATAGAGGGACAGGGCTTGTTTTTATAAGGACAGGATAAGGTAGACAAGGGAAAATTTATGACCCAGGAGGATAGAGACAAGGAATTCTGTGGTCTAGGATAAGGGGCAAGTTTTATGGTATTCCAAGATAAGGGAAAGGGACTTTAGGACACTCAGTCTCAGGAGGGGCCTCAAAAGGTACTGAAAAGGCAACCCTTAATATTAGGGTACCTTTGTATCTACATCAACCAGACTCTGTTAGGGTTTTTCTAATAAGGTTCTCATAGCATTGTATGACCCTGGCTTGTGTTATTTGGGGTCCTGCTGCATCTACATTCTTCAGTGCTATGCTTTTCATTGATCACAGGAATTCTGGCTTGTGCTAGAGAGCTGAAAACTTTCAGTGGCTCCTATGGGGGTATGATCAAAGGCAGAATCTGACTGCTTACATCCTGGTCTTTCCAGGCTCTAAACCTCAGTTTAGGTCTGTGCAATACAGCTAAAGATTTGCCCCCTGGTGCAACTCCAGCAGACAGCTGCTGGCCCCAATCTCTCTTAGCTCTGACAATGAAAAAAGTGGTGGGGGGGAGGTGGAGCCAAGATGGCAGCATAGAAGCAGGAAAATACCCAGCTCTCACATGGCCACCTGAAATACCCATGAAATGTGACTCTAAACAAATTTTAGGACTCCCAAACTCACAAAAATACACCTCTCTCTGAAGGCAGCTCAGCAGGTGGGGCTCATCACAGTGCTGGGAGCTGAAACCGCGGCTTGGCCCCAGGACGAGCAGGACAAGCAGGACAAAGTGCAGCTGGAGCCTTCAGGACAGCAGATCAGCAGCAGCTGTGGCAGTTTCCAGATTTATCAAGCCAGAAGAAATAAGGACTAAGTGAAAGGTCAGTGGAACTCAGCTAAATTTGGGGGAGAAAAGCAGTCTAGCCAAACTGCCTCCAGGGCAAGGAAGCAGCAGAAACGGCAGCCCTGTAGCAGCTTCCACCTGGCGGCTTCAGAGCTCCTGCCCTGCAGACTGCAGGGGAGCCAAACGATCATTCAGAGGCCAAATGCCCTTGCACTGAGCAGCCTGGATCTGGAGCGTGGTCTTGGGTGGTGGTCCTGGGGTGCGTTTTCAGTGAACCAATGCTGGTGGGGGCTTCACCAGCCTCTTAATAACTCTGGAAGCTGTGACAACCTGAGCGATTTGGGACAGAGCTTTCTCCCCTGGAAGCAGAGTTCCACAGAGCTAAAAACAAAAGTAATTCACTGGCAACATGAGTAGGAAAAGGAAGCAAAGTAAGAACAGCAACTGAACTCTAGAATCCTTTTCTGGGGACAAAAAGGATCAAAGCATGGAATGGGAGGAAGACAACACAGTCAGAACTCCCATAGCTTCTAAGAAACACGAAGATTTCCTGGAAGTCATAAAGTAGCTGAAGAAGGATTTTAGAAACCAAATAAGACAAGTGGAAGAAAAACTGGTAAGAGAAGTAAGAATGATGCAAGAAAATCATGAAAAGAGGGTCAACAACCTGACTGAAGAAAATAACACCTTAAAAAATAGATTAACTCAAATGGCAAAAGAGACCCAAAAAGCCAATGAGGAGAAGAATGCCTTAAAAAGTCGAATTTCCAAGATGGAAAAAGAATCTCAAAAGCTTTCTGAAGAGAATAATTCCTTCAGAATAAGAGTGGAGCAAATGGAAGCAAATGACTTTATGAGAAACTAAGATACTATTAAACAGATCCAAACAAATGAAAGAGTAGAAGGCAATGTGAACTATCTCCTTAAAAAAAACCATTGACCTGGAAAATAGATCCAGGAGAGACAATTTAAAAATTATTGGACTACCTGAAAGCCATGATCAAAAAAAGAAACTAGAAATC
>JAQQSW010018971.1:0-11140 GCA_028646575.1 Pseudocheirus occidentalis | reverse complement strand
TTCTTCTCCTCATTGGCTTTCTGGGCCTCTTTTGCCATTTGTGTTAATTTATTCTTTAAAGTATTCTTTTCTTCAGTCAGGTTGTTGACTCTCTTTTCATGATTTTCTCGCATCATTCTCATTTCTCTTCCCAATTTTTCCTCCACTTCTCTTATTTGGTTTTCAAAGTGTTTTTTCAGTTGACGTATAGCTTCTAGGAGTTCTTCAATTGTCTTGGAAGCATTTGGTGTGGAAGTTCTGACTTCTGAGCTCTCTTCCTCCCCTTCCATGCTTTGACCCTTTTTATCCATAAAAAAGGATTCTAGAGTTTTGTTGGTGTTTTTATTTTGCTTCCTCTTCCTCATGTTGGCCAGTCAATTAACTGGTTGGTATTTTTTAGGTCTGTGAAACTCTACTTCCAAGGGGGGAAGCTCTGTTCCAAATTGCTGTGGTTTTCCCAACTGCCGGAGCTATTAGGGAGGTGTTGCAAGACCCCCCAGCTTTGGCTTGCTGAGAGTGCACCCCAGGACTACCACCCAAGACCATGATCTGGATCCAGGCCGCTCAACGCAAGAACACTTGGCCCTGATCAATTGATCCAGTTCCCCTGCAGAGTCCGCAGGCCAGGGGCTCTGAAGCAGCCTGGTGGGCGCTGCCTCGGCTCTAGCAGTTCCCTTCCCCCACTGCTTCCTTGCCCCGGGGGCAGACTGGCTGAACTGCTTTACCACCCCTAAATTAATTTTCAAAGTTTCACTTTCACTAATCGGTCTGTCTCTGAGGATTTGAAGATCCCTTAGGCACGTGCTTTAGATTTTCTTTGAAGTAGCCTCATGCTGGGGCTTGGGAGACTCAGCTCCTCTAGGCCGCAGTGGGGCCTAGCGTGGCCAGCTGTGGTTTTGGGCTGGCCAGGTCTCTGCTTCGCTGCGGGGTGCGAGCTGCCCCTCTCTCGTCACCGTTCCTCATGCCTTGGCAGATGTGGAGGTGCTGGAGGCTGTAGATCTCTCCTGCACACTGGCTCTGTGCCCGCTCGGCTCAGCTCAGCCAGGCTACTTCCCACCACCCCAGGCCTGGCTGTAATCTCGGCTTCAGGCTGTTCCAGCCTCCATTCCTGGCTGCCATGATGAGCCCCTGCTGCCAAGCTGCCTTCAGCGAGAGATGTGTTCTCTGTATTTTTGTGTGGTCTGAGAGTCCTAGGCTTTATCTGGGCTCATATTTTATGGGTGTTTAGGGTGGTGGTGTGGGAGCTGCGGGACCTTGCTGCTTCTATGCTGCCGTCTTGGCTCCACCCCCATCGTTTTTGGCTTTTCTATATGTTGGCTTCTTCCATGAGTATTTCTTTCCCTTCAGGGTCCTCTCCCTGAAGTGAATGTGGAATCATGTGTTTTCTCTCAAAGCTAGAATCCAGAATAACTAAGAACTTCTCCTAAGCTCTGGACAACTCTGTTTCTCACAAAGTGTGAAGCATTGAATGATTAGTGTCCACCAATGAGAAGAGTCTTATTATATAAATGGACTTTGGGCCTTTGGTTATGTATAAGTATGTATGCAGTAAACAGAATATAGGTAATAGAAGGACAGACTGAGAGTTTATCCTCTGTCCCCTGTCCCTCCATTCTTATGCTGTGCTTTGTCTCCTTAGGGAAACCTAGAGCCTTGTATTCCTCATCTTTAGCAGTGTTTACTTCTAGAGATAGAATTTTACTATCTACAAGGTGTCAATGGCTACCACTTAGTCAATTAGGTAAGCTAATCTGTATTTCTGCATAGTTTTATTTATTTTGATACTTCAGCAGATCTATGATATCCCTCCAACCACTGTCTCCAAATGTATAGGATGTTAACTATTCAAACCTTTTTTCCTGTTGAAGTCTTCCCATTATTCTCCCTTAAGGATCTACCCAAAATGCTAGAGACCTTCCTCTAGACCTTTTAATTGGATTACTGAAGAATATTTATTAAGTGCTTACTAATTGTGATCATTTCACATACAAGCAAGGTTATGCTTAAGATTCTGCAAGCTAGGCTTCAGCAATAAGTGAACTGAGAATTACGAAAAGCAGGCTGGTTTTCAAAGGAGAGGAACTAGAGACCAAATTGCCAACACTCACTATATTATTGAGAAATCAAGGGAGTTACAGAAAAAAATTTTTTTTTTCTTCTGCTTCATTGACTACCCTAGAACCTTTGACTGTGTGGATCACATTTCTTTGATGACATTCTTTCAAGTGCTTTTCTTGTATAATTAATTTCTTGTTTGTAATCTTTTTTGCAACCTATTCATATCTACCATGAGGAAAATATGAAAATGGAATTGGTAACAGTAGTTGCTATTGAACGGGAAGGTCCTTTGATGCATCTCAAATTACTCTACATTGGTGACACCCTGAAGCATTCTACTTTTTCGTTGTTGACCATCCTAGTAAAATGAAAAGGACCCTGGCTATGGAATTAGAGGATCCAGGTTTAAATTCTTGAGCAAAAAAAAAAAGGGGGGTGGAGTGTAAAAATAGTCCATGCTTTCAAGGAGCTCACTATCTCTAATGGGGGGAGATGGCATGCAAATAACTCTGTATGTTTACAAGGTAAACTAAAGAAAATCTCAAAGAGAAAACACTGACATTTTGGGGGGATTGAAAAAAGCTTCTTGCAAAAGATGGGATTTTAGCTGAGACTTGCAGGAAACCAGGGAAGCCAGAAAGTGGAGATGAGGAGGGAAAGAATTTCAAGCATGGAGAACAACCTAGATTTATGACTTGCACAACCTTGGGCAAGATAAGCAACCTCTATCTGCAAAATGAGAGGTTATATTAGATGCCTTCTGTGGATTCTTCTAAGCTCTGAATCTATATCCTAAAACCCTGCCTGTAGAACCTAGGACAGGGTTGGCTCTCCACAAGCAAAGAGTAATAAATATATATTCCTTGAAGAGGTGGGGTAAAGGGTAATTCTCTTTTCTTCCTTGCTCAGACCCTATAGGCATTAGTGACACCTCAGCTGTGGGGACAGTAAATTGGTCAACAAATAAGGCAGATAAGATTAAAACACACTTCCTGAGACAGATCACTGTTAGTTTAGGTGTTTACATTGCACCATTCTAATCCAAGATCTCTAGTTAAGTAAACTTCAGACAATCACCAGTTTCATTTTCCAAGGGGGTGATTCAGCCCATACCTCTAGTCTACACCTGTGCAGATCTCTTCATCAAATGCAGGTCTTGGCCCACCTTGCTGTGACTTACAAAATCTGGTGATGCTGCTAGAGAAAGAGAATGCATGACACTGAAGATGTTACCTAGCAGCAGCCCATTACCCCTGCCCACCACCCCAAAATCAGCTATCAATTTCTCTTTTTTTTTTGGAGGGCAGTTGGGGTTAAGTGACTTGCCCAAGGTCACACGGCTAGTTTTTGTGTTAAGTGTCTGAGGCCGGCTTTGAACTCAGGTCCTCCTGATTCCAGGGCTGGTGCTCTATTCACTACACCACCTAGCCACCCTCATCAATTACTCTTAAACTCATTATGTCTTACCACTGCCGTCAAAAAGAACCTTACTGTTGATTTTTTTTTTTTTAAAAGGAAGTTTCCCCCTCCCAGGGAAAAGCCCTGGTCATTCTACCTAAGTTCAACAAACATTAACTCTGTATTAAGAAGCTGCTCTTCTAGTTCTGGACTCATGAATATTAGTGGATTAGGTTTGGTGTGGGGAGTCTAATCTTCTAAAGAACTAGTCAGGTTGCGTTTCTGTCATTCTTTTGGCTCTTTATGACCCCACTCTGGGCCTGTGGAAGAAGTACTTAAAGTTTATTTTCTCTCCCTTTTATGCTTACTGTCTTTGCAAAAGGGGAAAGAGAAAGGGACTTAATGTCCAATATAAATCAGGTATGGGACAGTTATTTATTTCCTCTACAGGAAAGAAGGCACAGCTAGATGGTGCAGTAGTAGATAGAGCACCAGCCCTAGAGTCCAGAAGATCAGAGTTCACCTCTAACCTCAGATACTTAATAGCTGTGTGATCCTGGGAAACTCACTATTTTTCTCAGTTTCTTTATCTGTAAAATGAGCTGAAGAAGGAAATGACAAACCATTCCAGTATCTTTGCCCAGAAAACCTCAAATGGAGTGACAAAAAGTTGGACATGACTCAAAAATGACTAAACAATAGCAAGAGGAAAGAAATGCTTAACATATACAAGACTCACAAGTATGCATTGCCATAAACACTTAAAATAGGATGGAGTAACTTAGAACTACAGTTATATTCTCCCAGGAATTTGGGACTCAAAACATAAAACTCTTTGTAGGACTTCTAAATCAGCATTTCACTTTCATTTCTACTTTGCACTATCCAATAATTCCCTTTAAATTCACATCTTCTGGCAATCCAGGCCAGGTAGGATATGGGCTCACCTGCTTGTCAGTGGTTGTCTTCTCTGATGTAGGAATTCACCTTGCCACCAGTCAATTCTGATCAAGGGACACAGGATCTTCAGCCTCTAAAACTCATGAGGTTGCCTCTAAGACTGAACACATCTATCTTAAGAGGATCTCAGGCTCACTTTTGAGTCACCTATACTCAGGAAAGAAAATACAATCAGGTTGTTTGGGATGAAAAATAACCCTCATCCTTAATTTAGAAAACAAACAAAAAAACAAATAAATAAATAAACACAGATCTCTTAGGATAAGAACAGGAGTTTATTCTCTTCCCCGGGAGAAGAGGGAGGTCTTCCCCATGACTCATCACGGAGAAGAGGGGTGTTACAAAAGAAAGTGCAAGAATTTATACCCCAATTCTGTCAGGCCCCCTTCCCAATTGTCTCCTCTCTCATTGGTTGAGAGGCAGGCTTCACCAAATTTTTCCCCAAATGGGGCAGCAAGAAAAGGAGGGGGGAGGTTCCCAAAGCAAGGGAGGAAGAGTGAGCCTGGGCTGTCCCTGACTCCCACTGGCCATGGGGGATGGGGTGGCCTACTGAGGTGGGAAAGCAGACAAAGTAAAATGAAAGTGATTGACAGCAGCAATGGAGAGGGAAAAGGGAAGTTAATCTCAAATTGAGAAGTTTTCACTTATCCCATACAAAGTCAAGTCAAAAAAATATTTCTTAATCATCTACAAGTATGTGCCAGGTACTGTGATAAGCTTTGGGGAGAAAAAAAAAAACTTAAAACAGTCTCAAGGAATTAATAATTGAATGAGGAAAATTACCTGCAAATAATTATATATAAATAATATACATATTCAAGATAAAACAGAGGTAATCTCAAAGAGAAAGCACGAACGTTGAGAAGGATTAGGAAAAACTTCTTGCAGATGATAAAATTTTAGCTGAGACTTAAAAAAAATTATTTATTTACTTTTAGTTTACAACATTCAGGTCCACAATCCCTTGGGTTCCAAATTTTCTCCCCTCCCTCTCTTCTTCTTTCCCTTCCCCCATGTCAGCATGCAATCCAATATAGGTTCTACAAATACCTTCATATTAAACATTAGTCAAACTGTAAAGAAGGATTGAGTGAACAAGAAAGAAGGAACAAAACATGACAGAGAGAGAGAGGAGAGAGAGAGAGTGAGAGAGAGCGAGTAGTTTGCTTCAATCTGCATTCAGACTCTGCAGTTCTTTCTCTGGATGTGGAGATCCCTTTCCATTATGAGCCTTTTGGAGCTGTCTTATAACCTTATATTACTGAGAGGAGCCCAGTCTATTAGTCATCACAGATATTATGTATCTATAATTACATACACAGTTCTCCTGGTTCTGCTCTCCTCACTCAGCATCAGTTTATATAAGTCTCTCTAGGTTATCATGAAGTCCATCTGCTCTTCATCTCTTATAACACAATAGTATTCCATTACATTCATATACCATACCTTGTTTAGCCATTCCCCAGTTGCGCGTCCCCTTGATTTCTAATTCTTTGTCACCACAGAAAGAGCTGCTATAAATATTTGTGTACATATGGGTCCTTTTCCCACTTCTGTGATCTCTTTGGGATACAGCCCTAAAAGTGGTATTGTTTAGCTGAGACTTGAAGAAAGTCAGAGAAGCTAAGAGGTATAAATGAAAAGGGACAGAATTCCAGACATCGGAGACATTCTATGAAAATTTGGAGTTGAGATATGTCTTACATGAAGAATAGCAAGAAATCCTGACCAGCATCACCAGATTGTATAGTGCATGGAGGGGACTAAGGTATAAAAAGACTGGAGAGGTAGGAAGGGGTCAGACTATGAGGGGCTTTTAAAGCAAATTACAAAAAACCCAGTCAATTACTTCAAGTAACCTTTATGTGTTAGGGAACTTAGCATAATGGCTCATAATAGCATTGAGTTTAGAAACAAGTGGGTCAAGATTCAAACCCTACCTTAGATGCTCAGTGAGTGTGATTCTAATCAGGTCATTTGATTTCTCTGAGTTTTAGTTTTCTCATTTGTAGAAAGCTATGATAATTGTGTGGGGCAGCTAGGTGGCTCAGCAGATGGAGTACTGGGCTTGGAATGAGGAAGAGAGATGCCTGACTTCCTGAGTTAAAATCCAGCCTCAAACACTTACTAGCTGTATCACCCTGGGCAAGTCACTTAATCCTGTTTGTCTCAATTTCCTCATCTGTAAAATGAATTGGAGAAGGAAATGACATTCTCTCCAGCATCTTTGCCAAGCAAACCCCAAATAGAGTCACAGAGTCAGACATGACTGAAAAATGACTAAACAACAATAAAAATGATAGTGCCTGGAGTTGCCATGAGGCCATGAGGTCATAATGTATGTAAAATGTTTTACATTTTAATGCCTTAAAGCTATATAAGTATCAGCTAATATTATCATATGAAATGAACTTGAGTCTCATCACCCTCCTGGCTCATTATCCTTAGCACATATAAGTGTTTAATAAATGCTTATTCATTCATTCACTCATTCCTGATTGCCTTCCTTTGAACACTTTCCAGCTAATTAGCATCTTTCCTAAAATATGATGCCCATTTACTTGGGGAAAGGTAAGAGCCTTAATATTTGAGGATACTTTTAAGAACTCTTGATTACCAAGACCATCCAGTGGTTGATAGTTTAAAAAAAAAAGAAGATAGCTTCATATCCTTAAAAGTCTTTTGGAGAAAGATTTTCACATATCATAAGGGAAGCAAGACATAGAGACACCTCATTAACATCTTGTGATTACATTCTGGGTTGGGTTGGTGGAAGTGTGTCTGTGGATGTGTGAGTACATGTGCATACACACGTGCCTGTGTGTTTGAAACTGGCTCTTCCTATCTTGATGGTGCTAAAAGTGCCATTCACCACACCTCATGGGCAAATCCCACTGCTAACCATGTGAAAGTTTTTAACCTGCCCCTTTTCTGACCTGAGTCAGTTTATTCTTCTCTAGGGAGCCTGACTGTCCTCTCTCCCTTTCTTCCCCCCTTTCTAGGGGCTCATCATAATGGTGCTTGACTTAGTATGAGCATCTAAAAGGCTTTCAGCTTACTTCAGCTCACAGTTCCTGATCTCAAGGGATCCACCTACCTTCCCTTCCTTAGTAGCAGGGATTCTAGATAAGCACTATCATATCTGACTATATTATGCAAGCAAGAGTTGGAAACCCTATTACTTATATTAATGGACACATGACATATCTTAAGTTTTTTATTTTGGGGGTAATCTGAGATGATTAGGGCATTAATCAGAGACATAAACTAAACTTCTTGGGGGTCCTTTGGACTGAACCTGGTCTATGTAACCCCAGCGTCTTTGGGGGAGGGAGGGGCTTGGGTTACAATGGCAGGTGATATATATATGCTAGTATGAGAACAGGTTGGGGTAAGTGAACTAACCCAGAGAGTGAATAGGTGTTCCCATTCTCAGGGGTGAAGGCTCTACACAAGTGTGGGCATCAATACCACCTGAGTTACATAGAAAGAGAAATGATAGAGCTATAGCAAGATAGAGATAAGTAAAGACATAACAGTAACTACCCTGTCTCTCACTGCCTGAAAGCCAGGTATGTTAAATTTCACCCCTCTCAGGGATCTCAAGTACCTTTAAAGAGATTTTGGGTATATCTTATTTCTTTGCCATTGGCTCAAATCCCCACCAATGATTTTCCTCAATTTTGGGAATCTCCTGCACCCTAGTTCCATTTAACCATTTAACAGGCAGATTAGCTTTTACAAAGGAATATTTACTTCAAAGCCATAACAAAAACAAACATGCAAACATTCCCTCAAAGCCTGGGGGTTAACTCCATTTCAGTCTCTGAGGAGGAGAGAAACATTAGGTTCACAGCTTAACTCGATTCCAAATAGCAGCATTCCACCAAGTTCCAAGTATAATTCACTTCTGGCCTCACTACAAGCAGGCACCATGGCTGCTCAGGGCTTCCCTGCTGAGCTGGCTGCAACATCTGGCCTGGAATTCTTCATCCAAGGTCACATAGCTCCAGTTTTCAGTCCAGGGACTTTACTGACTGAGCTAAAACGGAAGAAGACAAATGAAACAGACTGAAACCCCAAGCCCATTTCTCAGGGCCACAGTCCCTAATGGTGTGAGGGGGAATAGGGGGAGATAGTCCTTCCCCCCACCTAATTTACTTCATGGAACCCATAATACTAGTGAACAGGATCTCGACCCTTTGGATGCTGCTGGAAAGAGAGAGACCATCCCAGTCTAGCAATTTTAAAGACCAGTCTGTTCTGGCTAAGCAAACAATGGGAAGAGAATGCTCCTACTAATGTGGTAGGAGAATGTGGGACATCTTCCTCCAGAAGCAAATTCCTGGATTCTCCTACTTTTGTGTCTCTACCTTAGTTGGGTGGGCATCCAAGACAAAGCCCAGGCAAACAGTGATATAGATGTAGGTGTAGATACAGATATACATCTATAATTCCCCCCCCTCCCTCTCTCCACACCCACACATATTTATATATACACATACACATATACATAAACAAACGTAATCCAAATTGACTTCTTTAAAGGTAAACTTGGGCTAATTCAATAGTTCATTTCTAAACAATTGGTTTTATTTGTTATCCAGCCAACTGCCTGGCAATTGGTCACCAGAGTAGTTTAGAAAGCTGGCACCAACCGCAAAACAGTCAAATCCATCAATCTGTGTCTAGACTCCTCTCAGTCTGTATCTCAATGCCAGAATTAAATGTTAATTCAGTGGGGAAAGTAATCAAATCAGTTGTTTGATATTGGAAAGACTGAACAACCAATTTTTCTGAAGTTCTTGTTTTTGAGTTAGTCATTTCAGCATCTATAGATAGAGCCTTTGGCTAAATTTATAGAACAGCAAAGCAGCCTTGATTATTTTTTAAGCCTCCTCTTCCTGAATCTGATCCATAGCGATCTTTCTCCCCTACAACATTTCACATGTATCACATGTATCACATTTCACGTGTATCACTCATTTGACCACTAATCATGCTGCCTAGCAGCAGCATTTACATTGTTGCCTGATTATTTAATTCTCATATTATTTTGAGTTTTTTTTTGGAGGAGGGAAAGCAAGGCAATTGGGGTTAAGTGATCTCTCCAAGATCACACAGCTAGTTAAGTGTCAAATGTCTGAGGCTGGATTTGAACTCGGGTCCTCCTGACTTTGGGGCTGGTGCCATATTATTTTAAGAGGCAGAGTGTCACAGTAGATTTTGTTGTTGAGTTGTTTCAGTTGAATCCAACTCTTTGTGACTCCATTTGGAATTTTCTTGGCAGAGATACTGGAGTAGTTTGCCATTTCCTTCTCCAGCTCATTTTACAGATGAGGAAACTGAGGCAAACAGGGTTAAGTCACTTTCCCTGGGTCACACAGCTAGTAAGTGTCTGAGGTCAAATTTGAACTCAGAAAAATGAGTTTTCCTGACTCCAGGCCTGGTACTCTATCAACTGTTCCACCCAGCTGCTTGTGACAATGGGTAGAGTATTACTCAACTTGGAGTTAGGAAAACCTAAGTCCAAATCCTTAGACATTTATTAGTTGTGTGACCCTAGACAAGTCACTTATATTATGTGCCTCCAGCAACAGCTTAGGACTTATTTACTAAGATATGGACAGTTTACTACCTGTTCATGGTATGTCTTGTCTGCTCTACTCTTCATCTTGGAGAGCAGACATATGTCTTATAATGCAGACTTTGTTATTATAATACCTTTCTTTGGTTTTCACACAATCTAGCACAATGCGGTTCCCATAGTAGGTGTTGGGTGAGCATATGCTGAATACAAAAGTAAATAAATAAAAATCTGCTGTGGCCCATCAACAGCGAAGAGCATTGAGTTCTCAGACTGAGGGCTCCATGGTATAACAGAGAGATAGAAAACTCAGTGGAAATACATGACTTGGTCCACATCTGGTAGGTACTCCCTGCAAAACCCAACTTTGCTCTATTCCTCTCTAATCATACATTTTAAAATCCCCAATTAAAGCCATGTGAATTATAACTACAATCTGCTTAACCTCAAATGGGCTGTGCCCATATATATATAGTCAGGCTTCACTTGCTTTACTTTTTCCTTGATATAATTTGAGAGTTTTCACCTCTCCCTCTTTACTAGAGAATAATATTCCTTGAAAAGGAACTACCTGTCTTTCCCCTTTTCTTGGCAGAGATGGGGGACTATGGTGTGGAATACTACCTATAAATATCAGACTTGGTTGATAAGTTGACAGATTTTGCTGAACTTTTTTCCCCTTTGTTATAAAGGATGACTCTCTGGAAACGGTAAAAGAGGGATATATCGGGAAATGTAGGTGATATGAGAACAAAAGATATTCATAACAATTTGTAAAAGAAAGGAATTGATTGGAGGTTCCCACTAAAAACAAAAAAGGCCCTTCAAAATCTGCCTCCAACCAACCTTTCTCCTTTCCTCCTAGGTAAAGCTTTTACTTCATCCAGATCTTCTTGTCCCTCTAAAAGCAGAGTGTCCCAAAAGTCTTGGTGTGTTTTAAGCTTCAGTAGCTTTAAAATGTCCCAAGACTTTTGGGACACACCATATTTAAGCTCATCCTTTAAGGCCAAACTCAAACACTATCTCCTCCAGAAAGCCTTCTTTGACCATTCCACCCTACTGTTACCTTCCCCTCTAATTCCTTTACTATTTGTTGCCTATACCACTTACTTGGCACTTAGAACATATTGTGTACCAGGTATGTAGAATAGTCTCCCA